>LBNU01000480.1:35593-68341 GCA_014162995.1 Artemisia annua
GGGGTCCACCTATTTTGGTCAAACAGTACAACCCGTGAAGCATACCGTACAACCGGCAGAAGCATCAATCATAGGGAGGGTGTGGCTAACTCACCCCAGATTTAAATGTGTACTCTGCTCTCTGCAACAGGCAAGAGGGAGTGCATGATTATAAATGATACCATATGAAATAAATTAATAAAAAGTACTCTTTGTTCCACAAACAAAAATAACAGGCTCCAAATGATCAAAATTCAAAAGTCTGTAATATCCCTTTTAACAATTAGTTACTCCTTATGAAATACTCCGTATAAAGATCACATTCACATAGACTAATATTTACTAAATAAATAAAAATTAGTTTGAAACTCTTATTTTTCATTAGAAAACACTTAAGTTTAATCATTTTTTTTTTCTGGTGAAGTATTTATGGACTTTATCTTTTTCTCAACAAATTTATAAACTTTATTTAACCCCTTAACTTTCACAATACTTTTATTTTCAACTCTCAAAATTTTGTTTCAATAAAACCCTTTAAAGTTATTTATTTTGTATTATTAAAACTAGTTTTAGAACCAGTGCACACACGGGTTTGGTCAGATAGTATAACGGGTAATAATATTTCAATAACTTTTTTTTGAAATTAAATATTGTAACACATTATAAATCAATGGTTTTGTAAGATACAAGATTTTTCTATAAAATTCTATTAAATCTTTTATACTTATACAATTATAACACCCATGTATGCACGTGTTTTTACATAATTTTTTCATTTTGTATTAATATTGGTTAATAATTGGTATAGATTTTTGTTGCACGAAATTTTATTTTGTTTAACTGTCATGGTGTTTATGAGGATATTATTTAAATTTAACTACTGATATCATGTTCTAGACATTATGCGTATTTAGTAGCACATAATGACCATTGAAAAAATTGTGTCGTTGATATACGTACAATCTCGTTTATTTATTTTCATTTCATGGTAACCCATGAGGTCATGCCTTAATTCTGATATTATATCACTGTTTATAATAATTTTAGCCGTATTTAATTTTTAAACTCGTGTACACGCGGGTTAAGCTTATAAATAGAATAACATGAGTCGTCATTAAGTGTGGATAGTTAAAAACCCTTTTCCTGGTATACTTACAAAATCTCATAAAGAGGAATATCATGAATCATTCGTATATGTATAATCTAAAGTATTCATTTACATATCACATTAACTCGTGCTTTCATTGATATTTATAATTTTGTACAAATATTTTAATTTAATATAAAATAACAACAATATATATGATGTACTATTTTATAAAATATAAGGGTCTAAAGTTTACGAGGATCTTTATTAAATTTATAAAGTAATTAGAAAACATGAGACCTGATAAGTATACTTAAGTTCAAATAATTTATATAAAATTTAACAACTAAATTTTAATTAATAACCATCATTTTCACTTTTGTTTTTACAAAATCGATACATATGCTGTTATATTTATTTATTTATTTATTTATTGTATGGAGTTACACTTAATATACTTGACATATATTATGAAAGGATAACAACAAAAAAATATATATATTTAACTTGTTTATTTTTGTTGTTATGTAAGAGTTAGGATCAAATAAGCAGAAAAATTAAAATAAGAATAATAAGAAGAAACCACAACCACACATTTCAGATGCACCTTAAAATAGATGCATCTCTTTGAAAATCTCTCCCTTATTTGAAATGTGTGGCTAGAAATTTTTCTTATTCTTATTATTTTAGTTTTTCTTCTTACCGATCTCTTCTCTGGTATGTAATGCCTTTTTCTTTTTGCTATTAGAGCACAAACTTTTCAGATTTTTACCTTTATGTGTATTTTGTTCATATATAATAACCATTTTATCTTTCGTTGTTATCTGGGTGGTTAAATAACATAAGAATAGAATGGTCACAATACACACAAAAATGTGGAAATTTGAAACGTTTGTGTTTTTATTGAAAAAAAGAAAAAAAATACATAGATAACAAAAATAAATAAGTTAGAGACATTTTGTTATTATTTAAAGAAAAAGTTAGATCATTCAACGAAATGCATTATTATGATAACGTAGACGAATGAATACGAATACGACTACCGTAGTTGTGGAGTAAATGTGTAGCATGTCTTCGTTTAGGAAGCAGTAGCCAAATTTTTTGTATATGATATTTGTAATAATTATATTAGATTGTATAAAAATATGTGTATAAAAACGTGTGTATAACAATGTGTATAAAGAGGTGTGTATAAAAACGTGTGTATAAAAATGTGTGTATAAAAACGTGCGTATAAAAACGTGTATAAAAAGGTCTGTATAAAAACATTTATAAATATGTGTGTATAAAAATGTGTGCATAAAAACGTGTATATAAAAATGTGTATAAAACATTTATAAAAAGTTAAGATAATTAGAGAAAAAAAATTTTTATAAGAAAACCAAATTTTTTTAGTTAAATATAAATGATCGTTAGTATAAAGGACTAACGCTGCAAACGTTCGTTAGCTAACTAGAAAAAAACTAACGACGGTTAGTCTCAAGAACCAAACCCGATACAGGTCTAAACCATGGGGAGAGGATCCGGGAAAAAAAAGAAGATATGGGACTATTTTTGTTAAACCTGACAGACCACAAGGACCATTTATGCAATTAACTCTTACAATATGTTGCCTACTTGTTTATTCTTGTATTAACTGATAAAGATATTTTCAAACCAAAACTTCATTAAACTACATGAGTTTTTTTTGCAACCCTCGTAAAATCGAACCCCTAAATCTAAGTCTAAATCTAAAACAAAAACCATTAAATAAAAACAAATCACCACAACATTGGTTCAGAGAGAAGAATGAGAACAATTTTTAGAGGGAAAAAAAATGTTAGTGTTTACGAATTGGTGTTTAATAAAAGCATAACGAATGATAGAAGTACCTTCTAAATTCACGGTCAAACATAGTCAATTTAACGGAGTCAGAAAAATTAGACTAAACCCGTAACGGGTGTTTCATTCTAGGACCGGATCCGTGATTTTTTAAACTATTGGACTAAAAGTGAAATACCTAACAAATCACGAGAACCAAAAATGTAGTTAACTCTAATAAATATAAGAGTTTTCGTAAAATTTTCATAAATATTTATATTGCCAGGAAAATTACATGTGTGATGCACATAATATCACCGAGAACCTCACTCCGTAATTATGATTAGCTGAACCAAAGTATATATCAACGATTATGACATCATGAATTCATGATGCATACAATGGTTTAAAGATATCTGAGTTAGCCAATTTATAATTAGGCCATATATGTATTTGGACAACTATAAAGGCAACACAAGTATATTATGTTTACGTTATATACATATTCTGTTCCATTTTGAAGATCTATTAGGAAAGAAAAGACATACAATTTTCAATGATAGGTTAGAAAAAGTAGGCGTTACGTTTTTAATGGGACAAAATAAATACAATAAAGTATCCGGTATAATGCTCCACTATCTTAGCAGAAATCAGTGATGACCACTTTTTGAGAATAAAAGTAAAGTTTCTTCGTAGCAGTTGAAGAATGATTGGGATCCCTCTCTCTACTTTCACGAGGGTAGTAACTACTCTCTTTTTAAAATTATAATCCCCTTTATTAGTAAAATATTAGAATAATTTTTTTTTTCTTGTTTCAGCTTAACAGATAGTTTAATGAAGTTTAATGAATTTGAATGATATTTGATTTGGTTAAAGAGTATAGTAATATAACTTTTTTTTTAATATACATTTTTTTCTGTAAACAATAATTTTAAAACATAAAGAGTAGTACAATAAACTACTAAGTTCATAACACATGACATATCAAATTACACATTTGCCTTCTACTAGTAAAGTATCGAAATTGCTAAACATAACATTAAGACTTACCTTTAAAGTATTCTGACATGTAATAATTCTTTGTACATTTAATAATAATTGCTTACCTTCTTCATTTAACTTCTCTCAACCGATTTTACGTATCACCGGTTATGCATGTTTTTATCTTTTAAACATAGCTCTAAATTATATATTTAGCAAAACCAATAATGTACTTGTCTTCCAAGAGTAAAGTATGTAAATCATCTCATATATTATTAGTCATCTTTGTCCGTGATTAAAGGAAGTAGAGGCGTACCGGTAGACTTTCTATGAGTTTGATAGTGTGAACCATAGAAAATAGTACAAGAAATTATAACAGAAAATGTAACCATTGTATATTTTAAATAAAGCATGTGAGTATGTGACTTACCGACCAAAATAGGGTATTATTATGCTCTACCCTTTTATAAGTATTACCCATGTACCTATTTTATTAGCAGGATATGACAGTTTTTTATATATTTTTTTTTGTTCGTATCTTTTGACTTTTACTATTTTTGACTTGTCAAACTTTATAGTTTTTATTCTTCACTCTTTCCCGACAATTTTACACACTTTATTGATAGGACAAGACAATCTTTTATGACTTCTTTTACTCCGTATTTTTTTGTGTTTTACTACTTCTGACTTATCATATTTTACATTTTCTGTTCCATTTTTTTTATTTCGCAGTTTTATAATAAAAACAAAATAATAAAAATATAAAAGAAAAATATAGAAAAAGGTATCACATGTAATTTAGAGGTGTACCCATGTATTAACATTTTTTTATTAAGGCCGCTCATCTATAAAAACTAACTTACAGGCCGTTCAAGTATATTTCCGTTTTCATCTATACCAAATTCGTCCAAAATTACACCAGAATATTGTAAAATTACGAAACTACCCCATCTAAAAAGACTGAAAATTATTACAAATATTATTATTAATATGTAATGCCTAATATACCCTTTATAGAAGGAAAAAACAATCCCAATCATATTAATTTACCTTCGATCTGTTATCTCATGATCAAAATTGATCCTTCTTCTTCATCCTAGTAATTCTCACAGCGTAAGCAAATCTGAGATTTTTATTAATCATCAGTTACCAACAACAATTTCCTTTAATGAAAAGCAAGACACAAGTACACAAGGATGATATAAAATCCATTCAATAATTCAACGTGGCACTCAAAGAAAAAAGTACATATAATAGCCATATAGAGATTTACCTCAACTTTTTGTTTCAACATTATTAAATATGACAACCATAAGAAAAAAGGTCGCATTATTTAACCTTATATCGTGAAGCTGTAATCAAGTTGTTGAATTTTGTTATTAGAACTTAAAGAGATGGAAAATATTATATACTCGCCCATTGTAAAACTATTTGCAGATAAATGATGTTGGGTCAGTGTTTTTCACAGTGAAGCTGAAGCGCATTTAGAACCCTAGTTGATAATAGACGTACACTTTTTTTTTGGCTTGATCATTGGTTTTGTTTCCATAGAAATACAAGGGTACTTTTGTCTTTTTAATATATTAAGGGTATTTTAGTCACTAAGCACTTCAAATTGCCGGATTTGGTATAGATGAAAAGGAAATATACTTGAACTGCCTATAAGTTATTTTTCATAGATGAGTGGCCTTAGTGAAAAAATGTTAAAACTTGGGTGGCCTTCATGTAAAAAATCCCTATAATGTATCTTTGACATTCTCTCTTCCAATTTTTTAAGATTTCCATATATAGATTTTAAGTAAATACAATAAATTGAGCTATATATATACAATCAATTTAAGCATTAACACCTACACATATTGACTGGTCAACACTTATAATTAATATAACATTTAAAACTCCCTTTCAATTAAAAGTATCATTTATAAACCACAATGACAAACAAATCAAGCTGCTAAACACCCTCTTCCTAAAATTTGTAAGACATTTTATGAATACCTTTTTTTTTATTTAATAATATACCTTTTTATTACATAAAGATTTTTTTTTTTTTTTTTTTTAAGCAAAATTTATTACATATAGTATAAACTTGTAAAACACAAAAAGTAACATTGATTCACAAAAATCAATATATGTAGTATATTAGTATAATCTCCAAGAAATACGCAAGAAATACATATTCCCGAGTCGTTCCGTGTGAAAGTGTGAATGAAAAATTGATAATCGTGTCGAAAATGTGTAATAAAAAGTTAGAAAAGGATATATGAGATAAACTACAATTAAAAGCAAATAAAAGCACAAATAAACACGTAAGCAAGTAATGCACGTAATAGAAACACACGTAACCTAAAAACGTAAATAAACGTAAAAATAAAACGTAACGTACAACTAAAAATGCAAAACTAAAGCAATACTAATCCTAAGGGTGCAATTTAAATTTTCCTAATTTAAAAATTATAAAAAAAAAAATTAGAGAAAGAAAATATTTTTATGGTCTTTTTATTTAATTATTACGAATTAAAAAAAACTATTTTTTTTTTTTTAATTTTTATTTAATAAAAGTAAATTGAACAAAATATGAAATCAAACTTCTAATCTTACAACTTTAATTTTGAAAAATCTTACTGAACTAAAAACTAATTTTTAAAATAAAAATAAAAATTATTTTTTTTGTCTTTTTGTGATTTATTTTGAAATTAAAAAGGATTTAAAATTGATGAAAAACTAATTAAATGCAAAAGAAATATCAAATAAGCTAGGATAAATGTAAAATTTTGCAAAAATTCTAAAAATATATTTTAAACCTAATAAAAATAAAATTAACTGAAAAAGGAACCAAAATAAGTAGTCTGTTCAAATAAGCAGTTTGACCAATAAGCACTTAATAAGCAAATTTGAAGCAAAAGGCACAAAAAGCTCAGGACAAGCAGAAGCAATACTAAGAAGCTTAATTCAACAAAATAACACAGAAAAGCTCACAGGAATAAGCTAATAAGCACTTAGCTAGTTCACTTCTAAAAACAGTCAAATAAGCTCTAAAGGAGGCTCAATTCAGCAGTCAAAATAAGCTCTACAGTGCAAACTAATGGCAAATCTAAAAAAACAGCTGGTTGATCTTCTATTTGCCCCACAAACCACACAGTGAGCTTAAATGAGAAGCTAGATAAAGGCTTGTGAAGTTGGCTGTTGAGACAGCTTTTCTGTGGTTCAGGGGAACAAAATGAGCAGGTACCACTTTTAAGCACAAATTTAAGTGAGCAAATGAGTAGCGAAATGAGATTTTCTTATTGATTATGGTACTCAAGCAACCAAAGTTCACAAATCAACAATCAAATCCAATTTTCAACAAATATCAAATCCTACAAGAGCTTACAAAGATCAGACCATTTACTTGTTCTTGAAACTTTTGACTTTTTGAATTTTTGAAAACTTTGACTAAACTGAATTTGAAATGGTCCTAAATGATTACTAATGTTGTAATAAGCTAATATCTAACTGTTTTAAGCTATATTATCACTTTATGCAACAAATTCAATGATTATGCAAGTCTAAGTTCTATCAGTTAACTATTTTGAAGATTTTAAAAGCAAATTTGACTTTTAATGTTGAAAATGCCTAAGTTATGCTATATCTAACTTGTATATTACTTTAGTGAACTACTAATGCAGAATAATCACCAATCAAACAACAATTACTCAACTGAACAGCCTATTCCAGACACCCCTAATCCAACTGAATTATACTATCACTACTGGATTCAAGCCTAAATTCACACAAACAATGATCAAACTCAGTCACATATCACTCACAGGAACCAATCCAACACTGATAAACAACTATTATCCACTACCATTCAATATCACAGATCCACCAAAAGTCATGCAGTGAACACTCAGATTCAATTCAATAAACCACAAATGATCAAACAAGCTGTAATAACACTTATACTACTACAATATTATCAAATATCAACTAATGGAACAATATCATTAACTAAAATAGATCTATACTATCAAATGAATAAAGTGATAAAAATTAAAATGAGATCCTTACAATGAACCAAAGCCCTACTGGAGTAGGGGTATACTCCAATGAAGCCTATCTTTAGATAGGCTATAAACACCTTCTGGAATAATAAACCACCACTGAATAACCTCTGAATCAAATGAAACCCACACAGTTGACTTTCGTTGACTCTTGATGAACTTTTTAGATAATGATTGATTAATACCCTACACCACTCACAAAAGCTATATGAGCTTAAATGAGTTGTCACTAAAAGAAAACTAGCCTATTGAAGCTAGGTTTTATACTAGAAAACATTTTTTTTTAGGTTTTTCTGATTTTTTTTTATGTTTTTGATTTGAGAAAAACAATAATGAAATATTATCTACTATATTAACTAAGGTTGATTACTAGATATTGATAAAATAGTGACAAGCTAATAAACGAAGATTAAACTAAAGAGATATTCAAAATAAAATATAAGAAACTTGATTAATGAAAGTGTAAACTAAAATTTCATTACTTAAAATCTGAGATTACAATTGAAAGAGTATTTTAACATAGTAACATTACAATAAAACCTACACCCTAATGAGGAGAGGAAGCCTCTATTTATAGCCGAATGGTTGGAAACTCCTAGATGTCCATGTCACTTATCAAGGTGCATTTGTGCTTTCTCTGAGTCCCTCACAGCCTTTAGATTAAACTTTGGCATCAATCCTTCAATCTCGACCCTTGGATTAAATTCCCCAATCATTTGACACGGATTCTCACGCGGATTGCTTATGTGTCATTCTTCTAATTTTTGAAATGACTATTTTACCCCTCTAATTTTTAAAAAAAGGCTGAAATTAGTAAAGATATTGTACACAATATATGACTACACAATTAGGCCAATATACATTTTAATTTGAAAAGTAAACTGGTCTTCCTTGACTCCTTGAAGCTCGGCCATAATTCCCTATATCTCCACCATTTCATCCTCATTTTCTACAACAAAATCTCACACTTATTCTCACCTACAAAACCCTAGAAACTAAACACATCGGCTACTAATTTTCCCTGGTTCAAGCTGGTACGAGAAGGGCATTTTAGGTCGTGGTGTCTTACAGATTCGAGGGGTTGTACTGATCGGGGTTACCTTGTTCGAGGGTGGTATTTGGTCGTGTCTCTTTTCTGGTTCGAGTGCATAGCTGTGGTCGTGATATCTTTCTGATTCGAGAGTGTGGTTGGTCGTGGTATAGATCAGATTCGGGGGGTTTGATTTGGCTCGTCATTTCTTTTGGTCCGTTGCTCTTTTCGTTTCGATCACGCTTCGAGGGTATTGTATCACCTTCCTTCAACTTAGTTTTCTTCTCGACATGTTCTTGATACAACTGTATATAACCTGTAACTTGAAACTAATATCTGATCGGTTGAACATGATTACGAATGAAATATACTTTAGTCACATGAAATAATAAAACGTATAAGACATGTAAAATGGATCTTCCTATTTCGTTTATATGGGTCTACAATTGAAACATATATCACTTAAAACCATATATTTTGGAAACCTTATAATCGATCTATATGTGTACTTGTTTCAGAATTATGGTTTTGGTCTTGGATCGAATGAAAGTAAAATGAGAACCTACGTTATACCTTTTGATCACATAAAGTCATAAAAAGGAATTTTAGGAGTAATGCATGCACACCTGTTTCTGTTTGGTTTTCAAATTGCATGAAATGGTAAAAGGTTTACTTCTAATGAGTTTGTGCATGCGTATGGTATTTTTTTAAAACAGGTTTATAACCATTGGAAAATTTAGCTAAAAGTATGTTTTAAAATCTGATAATATCTTATGTATGCATGCATCCTAGATTTGATTTGTTTTGCTACTACATTTGGTTTGGTGTCTGGTACTGTGTGCAATACATGCCTTTCACATTATTTGGGAGTTGATCACTCTATGGTTACTATGATGAAGACTTTGTTTTGTTTTGTTTGGCTCGTGGTAGAATTCGGGATGGCAACGGGTCGGGTTTTAGTAAACCCGTACCCGTACCTGTTTATGATATCCATACCCAAACCTGCCCCAAAACCCGATGGGTACCCGTTTATTATTATCCATCGGTTTTTCGGTTTTATCCGCGGGTATCGGTTATCCCCGATTGAATCTTTGCTGGATAAAATTGCGGGTATCAAGTTAAAAAATTCCACCAAAAATAAATCAAAACACCCTAATATTCAAAGTTTTTATAACTTAAATAAAACGAGTTCAATATCATATCATACGATTTAACATGTCGAACCAATCATGATAATAATTCCAAGAAAAAGTATTAAATTCTTTTTTTTTTTTTTTTTTTGAGCAAAGAAAAAAAAAGTACAAAATTCAAATGTCTTTGATAATAGAAATCTTAATTCTTAGGTAATGCATTACAAAATCTAAAAAGGCGTGAGTACTTGATCTTAGAGATCTAATCCAAGTCTCAAAAAAGTACAATTTAGATCTGTTAATGTATCATTAACGTGAGAACTCAAGCGTCAAGACTTGGCGTGAGTATTTGTTTATCTTTTTGTAATTACCAAGATATACTCATATAAGCTATTACAAGAGTGGACATAAATTTTGTAAAGGGTCAAGAGTCCACAACTTGGCTTGGGCTTTACAGTTTATATAAAATAAGCAGGTATAAACTCGGGTAAACGGGTACGGATACGGGTACGGTTAAACGGGCGGGTACTACCAGAACCCGCAACCAAACCCGTACCCGTTAAAAAAAGAATACTTCTACCCGAACCCGTATCCAAACCCGCGAACCCGCCCCCAAACCCGACCCATCTGGTTCGGGTTTCGGGTTTCCCCGTCGGTTTCGGGTGCTTTTGCCATCCCTAGGTAGAATGCTGATATAACCTAACCTTTATCTTATTCTTATCATCCTTATTATACCTTCTGTTACTCCTAATGCACATACTTTGTTTCCATTTCTATTTCATTTACTTTGTTGATATATCTGTTCACTGAGCTTTTGAAGCTCAGCCGCATTTTCTTTTCCTGCGGCAGGTATTTAGCTAGGAGCTTTGGGATGGCTTCTTTTGGGATGAGAGCTAGATTGTGTGTGGACCGACCTTAGTCTTCCTAGCTTAATATGAACTTTTGGATTTGGATTTGTTTTGTACTTCATTTGAATTTTGCCTTGGGAACTTATGTATTTGTTTAAGTCATTGTTTGACTTAACTTCCATTTGGTTATTTATATTAAGACTTCCGCTTGCATTTATATCTGTTTGTATCTGATTTGTCACCATAATGTCACATTTCTACCCTTGTCGGGTTGGGGTGTTACAATTATGGTATCAGAGCCGACAGATTTTAGGACCCTTTGAGCTTAGGCTTTTGACCTGTGAGGATTTGGGTAGACACTAGGTTTTCGTTTCGTCTTTTCCTTTTGTATTCATACTGTTTGTCTTTTGCTAATTGTTTGGTATCGTTTTAGATGGTGAACACTCGGAACGGAGGTGGTGATGCTAACCCTCCCAACATTAATGAGATTGTTGCTCAAGCCGTTGCTGCTGCTATTCAGAATTTGCGTAATGAGCATAGGGATGGGGCTGGAAGCAGCAACGAGGGCATTCATTTGTGGATTGAATGCTTCAACAAACTGAAGCCCGATCCCTTCTTGTCAGCTACCACTCCGACTGAAGCGGGTGATTGGATTAACCATTGTGAGAAGTTGTTTCAGGTGATTAGTTGTCCTGATGGGGTGAAAGCTCGTTTAGCAGCTTTCAAGTTTGATGGTGACGCCCTCAACTGGTGGACGTCTTATGTTCAGGCGAAGGGTGATGGTTTTGTTGAGACATGTACTTGGGCGGCGTTTCGTGAGGCCTTCTACAAGAGGTTCATCCCTCTCTTGGAACAGCAGCGATACGAGAGAGAGTATGGTACCATTTATCAGTTAGAGCGGGAGAATGCAGCATAGTATATGGAGCGTTTTCTCAGGTTGGCTAGCTTTGTGGGGCCTACTGTGTCAGGGGATGCAGCTAGGCAGGCTCGCCACTATAAGTGGGGTTTGAAGCGTTGGATTCTTGACCGTATTGTTAATACCGATTATATTGATGTGTCGATGGTTTGTGATGCGGCACGCAATATCGATCTTTTGCATGAGAGTGGGAATTCCAACAAGAGGAGTAGAGATGGTGACCGCATCCAGCATCGGGGTCCAGGGCAGCAAGATAGAGGTTCTGAGTTTAGGGGTCGATCAGACCAGAGTTATGATTCGAGAGGTCAGTTTGACAGGAGCTATGATCAGAGACGTCAGGATCAGCGGGGTAATGACAGGCAGAGGAATGATAGGCGGGGTAACAACAACAACAATGGTCAGAAACAATGGAAGGATCAGTCTAAGGGTTATCAGCAGAACCGTGCATCGGGGTCATCGAGTCAGAACAGGTCTGCTGAGATTTTGCCTCCCCCACCTCTTTGTCCTTCTTGTGGTAAGCCACATTCGGGTCCGTGTTACAGGTCTACAGGTGGGTGTTTCCATTGCGGGTCTACACATCATAGGGTGACGGATTGTCCTAAGCAGAAAGCCATTGTGCCTGTGAACAACCCTAAACCACTTTCGACTACAGGCCGGGTTTTCTCTACTACTCGTGATCAGGCAGCTCACAACTCAGGTACCATTACCGGCATTTTATATTTTGGCGATCATACTGTCTTTGCTTTATTTGACACCGGTGCTACACATTTGATTATATCTGTTAATTTTGCTAAGAAACTTAATCTTACCCCAACACCATTAACAAACCTCTTATCCCTCTCCACACCTATGAAAGATCATGTGCTTATTGATTCTGAATTTGTGAATTGTCCTCTACGGTTTGATGATCGTATTCGTCCGGCTAATCTGCTTCCTCTCGACATGTTTGATTTTGATGTGATTTTGGCCATGGACTGGTTGGCTTTGCATAAGGCAACCCTCGATTGCCATGCGAGGAAAGTAATATTTGGTGATTTGCTTCATCCCGAATTTGTTTATCATGGTTCCCAACCACTCAAATCTGCTAAGATTATCTCTGCCATGAAGGCTCGTACTTTGATTTCTTACGGTTGCCAAGGTTTTCTGGCTTCCATTAAGGACACCACTCTAGATAGTCCTTCTATCGACAGTCTTCCTATTGTTCGTGATTTTGCTGATGTTTTTTCCCGATGAACTTCCTAGTATTCCTCCGGCTAGGGAAGTTGAATTTGGTATTGAGTTGATTCCGGGTGCCGACCCTATTTCTAAGGCTCCGTATCGTATGGCACCTATTGAATTGAAGGAGTTATAGGAGCAACTGCAGGAACTCTTGGAGAATGGTTTCATCCGACCGAGTGTCTCTCCTTGGGGTGTGATGAGGCGAAAAGTGTACCGCTTTTCGGGGGTCATTTAAGCCCGAAATCGTATTTAATTGATCAAATATCGCCCTAAATCGTTCCTTTTGGAATTTTAGGTACTTTGGAGAGAAATTCTGGAAAAGGAAGCATTTTGGACGTTTTCGGAGCATAAAAATGTAGAATTCGACAAAGTGTCAAAATCTGCTGGAACAGTACTCCAGACGGCGTCAAGACCACTCCGGACGGCGTCAAGCCTTGATAAGCCAGAACGGATTAAAGAGGGACGACATCAAGAAGGCTATCAAGAAACCCTAACCAAGACGAGGTGACGGCGTCAAGTCCATAACGTGACGCCGTCAGATCTGTTTTTCTATATTTATTCGCATAATTTTTAGTCATTCGTGTGGAACTTGTGTGGAACTTTTTAGAGAGAAACCCTAGACGATTTTTGCAGCCTTTTTTAAGGGTTTTAAACCCTTGGATCTCTCATGTTACATTGAAGATAAGTAATCAATTAATCATTCAATATGTCTATGTGTTGTTTGATTCTATCTTGTTCTTGTCTTTTGTTTAACATGCTAGGCTAGATTTTCTTTGTGTTTGCTTAGATCTAATGAAACCTAACTATTAATTATTGATTGAATGGTGTGTTATTAATTGTATTGGATGGGTGATTATCGATGTTAGGCTTAAGAAAACTGGCAGACTTCCGGTTGGTAACATGCTTGAACGTCTTAAGAAACATGAACCAAGGTGTACTAAGGTTATTTTGATTGTATTTAATGCATGAGTGAATTCTAGTGATCCCATGTTAGGAGCTTCTTAGCCGGCTCGACATAGGAGTGAAGTAGGATCTCATAGAGTTAGGGGAAGTCCGTACACACCCCTACGAATGGTATTAAGGAATACAATCCGTCATCCACGCAATTAATACACACTAATCAATTGGTAAAAGATAGTTAGGGAGTAAGGAAATCTAAGTAAACATACTTCTCTCCACATAGTTTTCACAACATTTACTTTCTTGTTATTTTATTTTATTTGCATTAGTAGTTATTTGGGTTAGTTGACTAGCAATTAATTCCGCCCACTCCTTCAAAACCCGAGATTTTTACTTGCTTTCGTTAAAATATAAAAATACA
Organism: Artemisia annua; assembly: GCA_014162995.1. Classification (NCBI taxonomy): domain Eukaryota; kingdom Viridiplantae; phylum Streptophyta; class Magnoliopsida; order Asterales; family Asteraceae; genus Artemisia; species Artemisia annua. The sequence continues at coordinate 49,950 of LBNU01000480.1, forward strand.
AAAAGAATCTTCCCTCACCCCTAGACCTATTAGAGTAGCTTTTCAATCCTAACGACACTATTCCCGCAAAGAACGATCAATCCCCCGGTACTTGCCACTACACTATACTACATCGGTCAGGTACACTGCCTGGTGGGGATTGCAAGCTTCTCAAGATCCCTTGAGAGGTAAAACCCTAGTGCGTGGTCGCAATCTCGCGCATCAAAGTTTTTGGCGCTGCTGCCGGGGAATATTTATTGTTTAGGTTGAATTTTTATTTTATTAGGTCTACTCACTAGATTTTACTTTCTAGTGAGATTTTTATTTTATTTTTCTAGGATTTCTTTAGTCTATCTTATTTCTTCGTGTTTTTGTTCGTAACCATTACCATCCGCCAACATGGAAGGTGGTAACATCCTTGATCCCAAAAACCCACCACCACAACAACCACCACAACCAAACCAACCTCCTAGAGCCTGTACTTTAGGAGAGTACTCCGTCCTAGCCACCATGGCTATCGAAACACCATTGAGCTCACCCAAGGAGCCAATTTGTCTCTCTTGCGATCCGACACCATCCTGTTGGTGCAAAGCGGATGTGCATTCCATGGACTTCGTTCCNACCACCACAACCAAACCAACCTCCTAGAGCCTGTACTTTAGGAGAGTACTCCGTCCTAGCCACCATGGCTATCGAAACACCATTGAGCTCACCCAAGGAGCCAATTTGTCTCTCTTGCGATCCGACACCATCCGGTTGGTGCAAAGCGGATGTGCATTCCATGGACTTCGTTCCAAAGATCCAAATCAACACCTTAAGGATTTCCTTAAGATCGTAGATTCTATAGACCTTGATGTTGAAACTCGAGAGACTACCTGATTACGTCTCTTCCAATTCTCTCTGCGAGACCATGCTAGTCAGTGGCTAGAGCGTCTACCCGCAGGATCCATCACCTCTTGGGATGATCTCACAACTCGCTTGTTAGCTCAATTTTTCCCACCGGGAAGAACCACAAAGCTAAGGAATGACATCTTGGCGTTCCAACAACGCCAAGGCGAAACCCTCTACGAGGCATGGACTCGATTCAAGGACTTACTCCAAAAAGTCCCTCATCATGGCATAGACCTTTGGCTCCAAGTCCAAATCTTCTATGACCATATCAATATCCCCACGAGGCTAACCATTGACCAAACGGCCGGTGGTAAGCTACGTGATCTAAGTGCGGAACAATCATGGGATCTCCTAGAAGATCTTGCTCTTTATGACAACGAAAGTTGGAATGATCCCCGTGATTTGAATAAAACGGTCAAGGCAATATCTTTGCCTTCGAACAATTCAAGCACTTCCGACCGTAGGATCATAGAACTTGAAGACCAAGTCAAGTTTCTTATGAAATCCTATGAGGCTCCTAAACCTTCAAGCCAAGTGAACAAAATCACTTCTTCGTGCGAATTATGTAGTGGTCCCCACGACACTCGTGATTGTATGGAACTCCCCGAACAAGCTTTTGCGGACTACGCATCCTCGCGTACCGACGGAGCGGGAGACAAGTGGTACACTTTCAAACCCGAGCCAAACCCTTTCGGTGATTCCTACAACCCATCTTGGAAAAATCACCCAAACCTTAGGTGGAAGCCAAACCAAAACGCACCCCAAACCAATTCTTCCAACCCACCTAATCGTTTTCAACCCAACAGTCCCTCCTCGAACCGTACCTTCAACAACAATCCTTCCAACAACTATGGTAGTACCAATAACTTGGAAGGATTGATGTCCAACTTTATGGCATCTCAAGAAGCTCGTATAGCTAAATTCACATCCGAATTTAATCAACANACCTAATCGTTTTCAACCCAACAGTCCCTCCTCGAACCGTACCTTCAACAACAATCCTTCCAACAACTATGGTAGTACCAATAACTTGGAAGGATTGATGTCCAACTTTATGGCATCTCAAGAAGCTCGTATAGCTAAATTCACATCCGAATTTAATCAACAACAACTAGAGATGACCAATAAGATTGACAACTTATTGAAGGCCCTCAACAACCAAGTGCTATCACCTCCACATAAAGACGCTAGAAACACAAATAGCGGACCCCAAGTCAAAGACCCTTCTTTCATCCAAACATGTCCACTTTGTCAATGTTGTCACCATCAAGCCACTCGTTAAGAATATGAAAGAAAGTGATAAGGATGAAGTTAGACTAGAAATTGAACCTAAGAATGAGGTTAAGGAAGTTGAGGTTGATAAGGAAGTTAAGATAAGTGAAGTAGAAGAAGTAGATAATGAAGAGGACTACTTCAATAGGTTACCCACTAAGGAAGAACGGGCGTATCATAAGAATTTATTCAATGACCCCGAAACACCAAACCCCTTAGGTAACCCAATCATCAAAACCGGTGACCCTTCCAACATCAACATACCATGCAATATAGGTCACTTGCATGTTTGGAAGGCTTACATAGATCTTAAGTCCCCAATAAACGTCATGACTAGAGCCCACTACAATCTAATTATGATAAAGCAACTGGGACCTAGAACCTTTCCTAGCACGGGGTGGATAAGCAATTTTGTAGGTAGAGTTAGGGGACTACATGTCTATATAGGGAATTTCACCTACGTCACCGACTTCATGATCGTTGAGGATATTCGTCCGGTAGTTGACACATGCTTAACTCAAGTAGTTTTTGGGAAGCCGTTTGTTGAGGCCTCTAAAATGAATTATGACCCATCTATAGGGATAGTTAGATTTAGGGACGAGACCGATGATATAGCTTAACAAATGCCTTATAAGATAGAGCAATACCGACTCTTGTCAAACATCGAGAAGGAGCACAAGCAAGCGGTCTACTATAGGAATGACAAGGATAGAAGTAGAGGAGTAGACTATGTCATGAGTAGGATATTTGGGTTCTACAAAGAATGCTTGCAACTAGGTCCGGAATATAAGACTAAGCCCGAGGATGACCTAGAGGATGTGACCAATGATGGAGTCACATAATAGAGCCCGTGACTTTGAGTCTAGCTACAAGACTCGTTAATAAAGAAAAGCGCTTCTTGGGAGGCAACCCAAGCTTTGTGTGTTTATTTGTTTGTTTGTTTGATTTTATTTGCTTCCGTATGTATGTTTTATTTTTATTGATATTGATTCATGCTTCAAACTAAATTGTGAAAATGCTTTATTTTGTTTTTAACTTCGTCTTAACTACATATAAAGGTATTTTGCAAAAGATAAGTGTAAGGGAAATCTAAATCGGTTTATAAGAACAAATGAACATGAATCATAACAATATTAAATTGACATACATATTAGTAATTGTTTGAGTCAAATGCTTGTATCGAGTCATAATGATATTTTGCAGGATTTCCAGGAATTAAGAATTGAGTTTTTCCAGAAATTTTCCGGAAACTTAACATGAAAATCTGTCAGATCACTTCTGACGGCGTCAAGCTCCAGGCTGACGCCGTCAAGCTCAGTTTTCTGGAATTTTTTTTTCAAAGTTTTGTTTTTCTTCCGGAATCATAAAATGCTTTATAAAATCTCTAACTTATAAACTCCAGGAATCTGCAAAATATTCATTCCACAAGCATTATATCCTTATACAGATTTATCCCGCCGATGTTATGCAGGTTTTCGTGTTTGTTTTCTCAGGTTTAACAGGTTATTTTGGACAAGAAGATGATTTATATTTCGGAAGGGAAGCTTTGAGCGTTCATTTTCTTGGAAGAAGATCTAACCATGTTACCACTTTATCCACCGAGCGAATCAGGGGAGTATTTGATTTCATTCTTTACCTTATTTACTTTTACATCTTGTTATTTGAACATTGGGGACAATGTTCATCTTAAGTGTAAGGGGGGGGGGAAAATTACGATACATTAGAGAATGCAATTACGCTTGATTTTTGTTTGTTTAATGGTAGATGTGTAATAAAACTGAGAGAAATACCTGTTAGGGTAATTTTAGTGCCAAATTTAAAATTTTTTACAACATTTAGGAGTGAAACTTTGGTCTTAATGAGCGTCTCATGGATAGGAGTTATATGACTAGCACAAAACCGTACCACTAAAAAATTTTCCACCCCAAATATGTGAGGTTCGCCCCTAGAATTGGTAGGAAAAGCATTTATGCTATGATGTGTGTACCGGTAGCACTTAGATTCTAGAACTTGCGTTAGGACCATCCCGAATCCACAAGTGAGACTACATTCGTGTAGTTAGATTTACTACATGATAAGAGGCATTAGGATTAACCCATTGTTTTACACCTGTGTTTTTGTTATAATTACTTTGACTACATTGGTCAAGTAATTCTCCCACACCCTTGCGTTGTACCCATTTTTGGTACACGATACCCCTAGTACACCCTCCAGAGCCTATCCTTTTCGTTTCTAACTTTAAGCATTTTACTTAAAGGAAGAATTTGTTACACCCCACTTAAATGTACACCCAAATCGCCTTAGCCTACCTTGTATGCACTCACCTTTAGTGCATTATTGTGACAACATTTGTTTAAACCCTTAGTTAATTATCTAATTGATTACATGGTTGCTAAGTCGAGTCATATCCTTGTACATATTGTTTTGGGACGATTGGGACTCATGGGTAAAGTACTAGTGTAATGGAGTAATGGGGAAGAACAACATTATTACCCCCATATGTGCTAAATATTTTAAAAGTACTCCAAGTGTTTCGATTATCTTAATTCGAGTCATTAGAATAGTTATTTGTAAAGTATGTAAAAGTTCAAGTGTAAGGGGAGAACCGAGGCCCCTATGATGTATTATTTTGGATGGTAGGGTAAGAGTGTATGAAAAAAAAATCAAAAAATCAAGAAAAATACAAAAAAATGAGAAAAAAAGAAAAGTAGAAAAAACATACGGACTACCATCCCGTTTCTTTTTATGTTTATTTCATGTTTTTATTAGTTTTTGATTAGCTTAAGCCGAGTCTAGTCTTGGCTTAGCAACGTCATATTGTACATGTAATTAATCAAGATCTTTAACTCGCCACCAACAAAATCTTCCTTATCCAACAAAACCGTGTTTATCATATCCCTACACCTCATTACAACCCTTTTGTAAAGACCTCTTTGATAGTTTATCTTAGGTGCTTACGCCTAGTGGAGAAGGTTTTCGATCCTTTCCCAAGCCTTTGGTAATCTATTTGCTATGACAGGTAGTGAGAGATATTGTCCATTTTAATTTATGAGATATAATTCTATGACACCTGAGAGATGTGAGTATCTAAACACTACTTGTGAGGTGCTAGTGTGTAATCTCCGTGCTTATTATGATTGAAGGGGAACGATTATTTGTTGTAATTACTTTTATATTAGTGTTAAATGACCCTTAACTTGTATTTTGATTATAATAAAAGCGCATTTGCTTGAGGACAAGCAAATCTCAAGTGTAAGGGTATTTGATGAGGCGAAAAGTGTACCGCTTTTCGGGGGTCATTTAAGCCCGAAATCGTATTTAATTGATCAAATATTGCCCTAAATCGTTCCTTTTGGCATTTTAGGTACTTTGGAGAGAAATTCTGGAAAAGGAAGCATTTTGGACGTTTTCGGAGCATAAAAATGAAGAATTCGACAAAGTGTCAAAATCTGCTGGAACAGTACTCCAGACGACGTCAAGCCTTGATAAGCCAGAACGGATTAAAGAGGGACGGCGTCAAGAAGGCTATCAAGAAACCCTAACCACGGCGAGGTGACGGCGTCAAGTGCATAACGTGACGCCGTCAGATCTGTTTTTCTATATATGTTCGCATAATTTTTAGTCATTCGTGTGGAACTTGTGTGGAACTTTTTAGAGAGAAACCCTAGACGATTTTTGCAGCCTTTTTTAAGGGTTTTAAACCCTTGGATCTCTCATGTTACATTGAAGATAAGTAATCAATTAATCATTCAATATGTCTATGTGTTGTTTGATTCTATCTTGTTCTTGTCTTTTGTTTAACATGCTAGGCTAGATTTTCTTTGTGTTTGCTTAGATCTAATGAAACCTAACTATTAATTATTGATTGAATGGTGTGTTATTAATTGTATTGGATGGGTGATTATCAATGTTAGGCTTAAGAAAACTGGCAGACTTCCGGTTGGTAACATGCTTGAACGTCTTAAGAAACATGAACCAAGGTGTACTAAGGTTATTTTGATTATATTTAATGCATGAGTGAATTCTAGTGATCCCATGTTAGGAGCTTCTTATCCGGCTCGACATAGGAGTGAAGTAGGATCTCATAGAGTTAGGGGAAGTCCGTACACACCCCTACGAATGGTATTAAGGAATACAATCCGTCATCCACGCAATTAATACACACTAATCAATCGGTAAAAGATAGTTAAGGAGTAAGGAAATCTAAGTAAACACACTTCTCTCCATTATAGTTTTCACAATCATTTACTTTCTTGTCATTTTATATTTTATTTGCATTAGTAGTTATTTGGGTTAGTTGACTAGCAACTAATTCCGCCCACTCTTCCAAACCCGAGATTTTTACTTGCTTTCCTTAAAATATAAAAATATAAAAAGAATCTTCCCTCACCCCTAGACCTATTAGAGTAGTTTTTCAATCCTAACGACACTATTCCCTGAGAGAACGATCAATCCCCCAGTACTTGCCACTACACTATACTACATCGGTCAGGTACACTGCCTGGTGGGGATTGCAAGCTTCTCAAGATCCCTTGAGAGGTAAAACCCTAGTGCGTGGTCGCAATCCCGCGCATCAGGGTGCACCTGTATTATTTGTTAAGAAGAAGGACGGGAGCATGCGTTTGTGTATTGATTATCGTGAGCTCAACTGTATTACTATTCGTAATCGATATCCCCTTCCGTGTATTGATGATTTGTTCGACCAGCTGCAGGGTTCTAAGTGTTTCTCTAAGATTGATTTGAGGTCCGGTTGTAGAACCCAAGATTCACGTTCCGGAGGTCGCGGTTGATCGAAATATGTAAAAAACATGGTTAGTTCTAGAGAGAGAAAGTAGAGAGAGAAAGGTGAAGAACTAGGTGTTTTATTAAAATGAAATGAAGTGAAAATTTACACACTATTTCCCACACCCCTCATGGAGAGTCATGAGGGGTATTTATAGGCTCCTAACACTACATGTTTGCCTACTTGACAATAGTAGTCCCTGTAGTTTCTAATTTAGTCCATTTCACTTGTGTGACGGTATCTTTTATAAAATAGCAAAGCTAACAATCTCCCTCCAAGATATCGTCACACGTGAATGGTTACAATGAGACCTATAAATACATTAACAATGTAAAATTTACAACAATAGTAAACTATGTTGATGATGTTGAAGCGCAGAGTCTCTGTAGCCTAGATATTGATGCAGACTTGAAGTTCTCTCTTCCGACGATCTCGGCGTTTGATCTTTGACACTGACGGCAAATGTCTATGTAGCTCTGAACTTCAACTGCAATGGTCTAGTTAGGTTATTACTCCCTCCTAACTAGTGAGCCTTTTTCTTTCTTCTGCTCCCTCCTGAACTGATAACTCTCTTCTCATCTCGCAGCGGATAAGGTAGATACTAATGAGTTTGCACCATGGTTGTCGTTCTGGGAGCATCATAGCATAACTCACATAGTATTGCATAGAAGGTTGGTAATACGCTCCGATGTACACATCATTAGTACTTCTTCGGTTCTAGTGTAAGCACAATTCCCTCGATCAACCAATGTACTGAAGATGAAACACTACTTCTTTTGGCATGTTCTTCTCCCTCCTGATGGTTGCGATTTATCGAAATCATCATACTATTGTGTGTACATGCCAAAATTACCCTTACTTTACACTTCTGTTGCAATATAGATAGACCATGAAAGCATAATTTGTGAGAATATGCTGATAGGATATGACTCTCTTATGTCTACAATCTCTTCTCTTCTCTTCAACCTTTAAGTGACCTCTTCAAATTCCAACGAGCTAGTAAATGAAGAATGACTAGAGAAACAACCCAATATAACCAATTTGACAATGAAGTAAACATCCCGTAGATATGTGACTTAATCTTGTACTATCCTTGTGACTAAGAACGGTGTAGAGAGTTCGTACACCATCGAATCTCTGAGTACTCTATACTCTTCAACCAACCAACCATCAAGTATAAGACGTACATCACCTCTTGATTATCCACATCTATGTGTGACACTGAGCACTACAACGTAACTCCTTTAAGTGATAGTTAACTAGGTCTTCGTCCGTCCACCCCTTGACCTATGAAAACTAGATAACCAAATCTTCGTCATCTTTAACTTAAGCCATAACAAGTATATTCGAAAGTCATGCATCCATCCTCCCCTAGACTTTAAGATAAATAAGTACACATGCCCTTGAAACGAACTTCAATCCCAGAAAAATGATAAAGTATTATCTCCATAGTCACAAAAATATGATACTAGCCGTTGTCATTTGAGTGTGAATCTTGTTTAGGATCGTTTAAGCAATTCGTGGTGTGGTTTGAGGTGGTTTGAGATATATTGGTGTTGATGATAATGAAACAAGGAAATGAATCATGATCTATAAGATGGATTTACCAATAATCTCATGTGTGTTTTTGGTGTGATGGTAAGTTTGTGATATGCCCTAATTCTTTAGATACCCCCTGTTTCGGTAAATTAGGGTTTGAAAACTAGGGTTTTGTATATTAGGTTTGCAACGAAACCTTGAGAAACTCAAAAGAATTTCATTCCTTGAAGCGCGTAAATAAGACCCTTGAATTTCAAAAAAATATCACTCCTTACTCGATAACCTAGAGCAATTTGGGCAGAGTTTCGTTTAGATTAGTCCAAAAGAAATCCTTACTCGATAAACGATAAGGTTGGACCAGCCTTACTCGGCAAACTATATGAAGCATACTCGAAACATGAAACCGTTGCTCAAAATTCAACCCTTACTCGGTAAAAAATACCCTTAATCGAAAATTTTGGCCCATACTCGGTAATTTGCAGCTTACTCGATAAAACTGACCATACTCGATAATAACAGCTTACTCGGTAAAGTCTGCTCATACTCGGTAAGTCTTCCATACTCGGTAAAACTGACCATACTCGGTAAGATCTGACCAAACTCGGTAAAACCTGACCATACTCGGTAAAAGCTTCATTTTGGGCCTCATACTCGATAAAAACCCACCATACTCGATATTTTCAGCTCCATACTCGATAACCCTAAAATTTCGCAGTCCATACTCGAAATTTAACTTCCATACTCGATATTTGGCTCCCTTGCTCGATAAGATCATCACCAAACTCGATAAAGAACGTACCAACAGCCCAAAAAACATGAAATTACACCCCAAAACACCACGATTCGCCCCTGGTTAGCTCTGATGACAATTGTAGAACCCAAGATTCACGTTCCAGAGGTCGCGGTTGATCGAAATATGTAAAAAACATGGTTAGTTCTAGAGAGAGAAAGTAGAGAGAAAAAGGTGAAGAACTAGGTGTTTTATTAAGATGAAATGAAGTAAAACTTTACACACTATTTCCCACACCCATCATGGAGAGTCATGAGGGGTATTTATAGGCTCCTAACACTACTTGTTTGCCTACTTGACGATAGTAGTCCCTGTAGTTTCTAATCTAGTCCATTTCACTTGTGTGACAGTATCTTTTATAAAATAGCAAAGCTAACAATACGTTTACGTCGCTAGTTAAAGAGATACATTATCAACTTTTAGGTGACAACTAGCTCTAATAACTAACTTGAAGTTATTACCCGTCGAGGATAAGTCTTTTCGATTACTAACTTTTTGTTTCGTCAATTCTTGGGTCAATTCTGAGTCTAGCTCCAATGAGATTCAGCCACAATTAACAATCTTATTGATCACAATCATTTTAGTCACATTTTGATCACATTTAATCACGTCTTCTCCCCCTCAAAAATAGCATATCGTGATATTTTGATATCAACTGATTAATGAAAAGCTTTTGGAGAGACAGACGGATGTTGTTTAAGCATGAAATCGGAACTTTTTCTTTTGATATTTATACTCCCCCTTAAAGAATGCAAATTTTTAAACATAGAGTTTAAAGTCAATTTTAAGGGTGTAGAGGGAGTTTTATTTTCGAAATACGAGTTATGTACTGAAATGTATACAAGTCATTTTGAGAAAACGAGTTTTTTCTTGAAATCTTTTCGTTTTGTTTATACTCGAACTTTATGAAAAGAATTTCGGTTTTGAACGTTCGAGTTCTGATCTGAAATAATCAGAAGTCATCATTCGGGACCGGGTTTCGTACTGAAGTATACGAAAGCCATTGGGAAGAAATTTGAGAAACGACATGTTTTAGAAAACATTTAGTGAACTCCCGCTCAAGCATATGTACATATCCGTGTCATTTTTNCTTGCTCGATAAGATCATCACCAAACTCGATAAAGAACGTACCAACAGCCCAAAAAACACGAAATTACACCCCAAAACACCATGATTCGCCCCTGGTTAGCTCTGATGACAATTGTAGAACCCAAGATTCACGTTCCGGAGGTCGTGGTTGATCGAAATATGTAAAAAACATGGTTAGTTCTAGAGAGAGAAAGTAGAGAGAGAAAGGTGAAGAACTAGGTGTTTTATTAAAATGAAATGAAGTAAAACTTTACACACTATTTCCCACACCCATCATGGAGAGTCATGAGGGGTATTTATAGGCTCCTAACACTACTTGTTTGCCTACTTGACGATAGTAGTCCCTGTAGTTTCTAATCTAGTCCATTTCACTTGTGTGACAGTATCTTTTATAAAATAGCAAAGCTAACAATACATTTACGTCGCTAGTTAAAGAGATACATTATCAACTTTTAGGTGACAACTAGCTCTAATAACTAACTTGAAGTTATTACCCATCGAGGATAAGTCTTTTCGATTACTAACTTTTTGTTTCGTCAATTCTTGGGTCAATTCTGAGTCTAGCTCCAATGAGATTCAGCCACAATTAACAATCTTATTGATCACAATCATTTTAGTCACATTTTGATCACATTTAATCACGTCTTCTCCCCCTCAAAAATAGCATATCGTGATATTTTGATATCAACTGATTAATGAAAAGCTTTTGGAGAGACAGACGGATGTTGTTTAAGCATGAAATCGGAACTTTTTCTTTTGATATTTTTACTCCCCCTTAAAGAATGCAAATTTTTAAACATAGAGTTTAAAGTCAATTTTAAGGGTGTAGAGGGAGTTTTATTTTCGAAATACGAGTTATGTACTGAAATGTACACAAGTCATTTTGAGAAAACGAGTTTTTTCTTGAAATCTTTTCATTTTGTTTATACTCGAACTTTATGAAAAGAATTTCGGTTTTGAACGTTCGAGTTCTGATCTGAAATAATCAGAAGTCATCATTCGGGACCGGGTTTCGTACTGAAGTATACGAAAGCCATTGGGAAGAAATTTGAGAAACGACATGTTTTAGAAAACATTTAGTGAACTCCCGCTCAAGCATATGTACATATCCGTGTCATTTTTAAATGACATTTCTAGAAACGTACATAATATCGATTATACGAGAGACATGTCGTGAGAAGAATATTTTTGGATTTTTAGATTTTATATTGTTTTTGTGTTTTTGAAAATTTTCTATTTTTTATTTTGTTTTTGTTGGTTTTTCAAATTTTGTATTTTCTTTTTTCAAAAATATTTACAGCGAAGCGGTTTTGAAAATGTTTTTCAAGAAGATTCGAGAAGACGTTCTAACTCCTCAGGGGTTAGGCTTCGCATGCCAATTCGTCGAACTAATTCGTCAAACCTTTCTTTTGGAAGGGCTTTAGTAAATAGATCGGCGAGTTGGTATTCCGTCTTAACGAAAAATAATTCAACAGTACCCTCTTCTACGTGCTCTTTGATGAAGTGGTAGCGGACTCTAATATGCTTCGTCTTAGAATGATGAACGGGGTTGCACGAGATGGCTATGGCACTTTTCGAGTCACAATACATAGGAATGCGGTCGAAATGAAAGCCATAATCTGTGAGCTGTGTCCGCATCCAAAGAACTTGGGCACAACACGCAGATAGAGACACATACTCGGCTTCCGCGGTTGATAGTGCAGTACAATCCTGTTTCTTTGACGACCAGCTTACTAGCTTTTCACCCAAAAATTGTGCTCCACCTGATGTACTTTTTGCTGTAACTTGATCACCTGCATGGTCGGCATCTGAAAATGCTATTAGTTTAAACTCCGAATCCTTCGGATACCAAAGTCCCATGTTAATGGTTCTTCGAAGATACCGAAAGATCCGTTTAACCTCTTTGAGGTGAAGTTCGGTAGGCTTTGCCTGAAACCGTGCTAATAAGCAAACAGCAAATTGAATATCTGGTCGGCTAGCAGTTAGGTACATGAGCGAACCAATCATACTCCGATATTTCTTCGGATCGATGGGTTTCCCAAACAAATCAGCACCTATTTTTGGTGAAGTGACCATTGGTGTACCAACAGAATCACAATCTTCCATTCCATGTTTTTTCAAAATCTCAATTGTATATTTAGCTTGATTTATAAAAATACCACGAGGGGATTGATGTATTTGCAAACCAAGAAAGAATTTTAGTTCACCCATCATGGACATTTCAAATTTGCTTTTCATGAGATTTTCAAAATGTTTTGAATGGTTAGGATTGGTTGATCCAAAAATGATGTCGTCAACGTAAATTTGAACGATCAAAATATCATCTTTGTATTTTTTGGTAAATAATGTGTCATCAACCGTTCCTTTTGTGAAATTGTTTTTAAGCAAGAAAGATGATAGTTCGTCATACCACGCCCTTGGAGCCTGTTTTAAACCATAAATGGCTTTCTTAAGCTTGTAGACGTAGTCTGGATGATCTTTGTCGATGAATCCCTCTGGCTGACTCACATACACTTCTTCTTTCAGAGTTCCATTCAAGAAAGCTGTCTTAATGTCCATCTGATAGACTGTGATGTTTTTGTGAGCTGCATAGGCTAAGAAAATCCGGACTGCTTCCAATCTAGCTACGGGCGCGAATGATTCCTCGAAGTCTATCCCTTCTTCTTGCGGATATCCTTTAGCCACGAGACGAGCTTTGTTGCGAATTACAGTCATTTCCTCATCCATTTTGTTCTTCCATAACCATTTGAGATCAAGAACACGTTTCTCAAGTGGTCGTGGGACAAGTTCCCAACTATCATGTAACTGGTATTGAAGAAATTCCTCCTGCATCGCTTCTATCGCCATTGCTTCCCGAATGTTCTTTGGTTCTTTAAGACTTAATGAGCAAATGTAGATACACAATTCGAGATCGGTGGCAAGTTGTCTCCTCGTCTGAACTGGCCTTGAAGGTTCACCAATAACTTGTTCAATTGGATGGTCTTTAGTCCATTGGAGTGTAGAAGGGTACCTTAGATTTAACAGATGCGTGTTAGATGGTTCTTGTAACCTTGAAGAAGATTCAGCAGAGTCTGTTGCAAATGGGTTTTCTAACACTTCTTCTTGTTCTAACGTAGCATTGTTTTGGTTTTGTGGTTGTTCTTCTTGAAAATGTGTGTTTTGGTTTTGCTCATCAACTCTTGATAGAACAATTTCAATAACCGGAGTTGCTGGAGTAGATGTTGATGATGTTGAGGGAGTTGGTGCTTCAGCTTCGATTGTGGTAGATGCATCTTGTGTTGGTGGTGGTGGTTGATGGTTTTGAGCGGGTGCAGCGGAATGATGTGGAGATGCATTTGTCGAAGTTCCACCATAGTATTCATCAAACATTAACTCGAAGAAGTTTTCCAGTTCTTGTTCTGTAGGTTTATCCGGTGTTGTTGACTGAGCTCCATTAGGTACGAGTCCTAAACTGATGTGTCCAGAAGTCTTACTGTTTGGTGCGGGTCCTAATCTGGTTTGATTAGAAGCCATCGGGTTAAGCGCGGGTTCTTGTTGAAACTAAGACCTTGATAGATCTTTGAGCACTCGTGAATCGTTAGCAATGTTTATGTAATCACAAACACACTAATAGAAAGTCTCCAATACTCGTATTCTAAAGCGGAAACAAACACAAGTAATAACACAGAATACTAAGAACTCTTTGATCCTCTATGGATCTTTTATATAAGCTAAAACTTGTTTTTCAAACTCGTACATAAAATATAATAAGATGTTCCTTTTATAGACAAGGAACCCTAACCCTAAACCGTTTCACAAGAAACGTATAATCTATAAACTATCAAAGATATGCATTATCTTCTCCTAATAAAACTCATGCATATACTAACTTAATTACAAAATACGCGGTTTATCTATATCCGCAGAAACACACTAAGCAGAAACTATTCTTCCGCAGAAAGTTATCTTCAGCAGATTCCAGCTCTTCAGCAGAATCCATCAGTAGAATCCATCAGTAGAATTCTTACTTAGCATAATTCCCAACAGTTCTAGAGCGAGTCTCTCAGAAGCCATCTGTGAAATCTCGTCAAACTTCACATTCATCGTCTCCATTATCCTTTTTGTTCTCCTATTATACACCCTGAATGCCCTCGAGTTTTCCGAATAACCAATAAAGATTCCAATATCATCCTTAGCTTTCAACTTTCCTAGATCTTCTCTGTCGTTCGTCGGATAGCACAAAGCGCCAAACACGTGAAGGTAAGAGACATCCGGTTTTCGATTGTTCACAAGCTCATATGGTGTTTTATTGAATCTTGGATGGATTAGGGATCGGTTTTGAGTGAAACAAGCAGTGGTTATAGCATCAGCCCATAAGAATAGTGGTGCACTAGAATAAATTAGCATCGTGCGAGCAGCTTCCACAAGAGTTCTATTTCTTCTTTCAACTACCCCATTCTGCTATGGAGTTCTAACAACTGATGTTTGATGTGTGATTCCAACATCTTCAAAATACGTTCTTAACTCCTGATTGGTGAATTCTGTGCCGTTGTCTGTTCTTACAATCCTTATTGGAGCTTGAAGTAGAACTTGAATGCGCTTCAGAAAGGTGATGATGTTGCCAGGTGCTTCGTCTTTTGATCTCAAAAACTTTACCCAAGTATATCTTGAATAATCATCGACAATAACAAGAATATACCTCTTTCCATTTATGCTTTCAACTCTCATTGGGCCACATAAGTCCATGTGCAACAGATGTAACCTTGCTTCCGAACTAGGTACGGTTTTGGGTTTATATGATGCTCATTTGCTTTTTCCTTGTTCACATAATGGACATAAGTGAGCCTTGGTGTATTTGAACTTAGGAAGTCCGTTGACGATGTTTTCTTTGGCTAATTTGTTGATGGTGTCGAAATTGAGATGGGATAATCTTCTATGCCATAACCAAGACTTTGTGTCAGATGCTCTTGTCATTAGACAAATTGGTGATGTAGAGGCCATTGTATTGATGTCGATAGCATAAAGGTTAGTGCCACGATTTCCAGTCAAGAGATCATCTCCAACCAAATTTCTAACAAAAACCTTATTTCTCCTAAAGGCGACCTCTAAATCTGCATCACAAAACTGACAGACTGAAAACAAATTATGTCCCAACCCTTCGACGTAGTAAACTCGAGTGATTAAGAAATTCCCAAACTGAAGATCTCCATAACCCTGAATAGCTGCTACATGATCATTACCAAAGCGTACAGTACCCATAAATTGCCAAACAAAATTGATCAGCAGCTTTAAATTCCCGGTCATGTGCTTGGAGCAACCCGAGTCGACGATCCAAAGACAAATTTCGATAACCTGCGAGAACAGAAGATTTTGTGTTCGGAAAACCGTTTTGAATTAGGTTCCATGGGGTTAGGGGTAAAATCAGTATCACACTCATAGAAGGTTTCTTGATGTTCAGATTGAACCACTATTAATGTACCATCCTGTAGTATGAATTTTCTACCTGTTGGTTTCCATGCACAATACTTAAGATAGTTCCTAGGCATTTCGCTATTAGTGGTATTCCTGATAGTTTTAATTAGTTTATCAAAATATCTAGATTTAGCACTAGGTCTATTTGGAACATCCTTCTGTTCAGGCAACACATTCGCATTCTTAGAAACACATCCATCATGAACATCATTAATTAAAAATTTCTTGCATATTAAACAAACAGAGTCATTACATGCATTAGAAACAGTACGTTTGACATTACATTCAGATGAACTATGTCTCTTATTACAAAGCGATAAATTCCTAGGGTGTTCTTCTACTTCTTCCACTTTATTCTTGCTACTACTCCTAAAGACAGGCGAGACTCTATTGTTCCTTGTATTGCTCCTAGGCTTTAGTCTGCTGTTCCTAGAGGTGCTTGCTAATCCTGTAGAAGGTAAGGAACACTCATTAGAATTTATTTTGTTGTCATGTTTAGTATCCTGAGATTCTTTAGAAATATCCTTTATGCATTTTTCATTTGTCCTAGATGTTGAGGCAAACGCAATAGTGGGACTAATCCTAAAAGGACCAGGGGCTATCACTTTTGGTGTTTCGACAACCGCTTTTCCTTTTTTAACACACTTTTCTTTTTCATTATTCTTGGACAAGGGTGATGGAGTGACTGGTTTTGTCAAATCCTTTTTCACATCGGCTTTTGGAACAAATTGAGAAATTGACATTTTTGGTTTAACAACCGGTTTAGAATTATTTTCTTTGTCCGAAGTCGATGGTTTTGCAAACTTAGTATCCATTCCCTTTCCTTTTTGACTTTCTAACTGAGCCCTCAAAAGATCATTTTGTTCTTTCATGTTCTTTAAGGCATGCTCATACGACAATTTGTCATACTTGCATTCTTCTTTTTTTCGATCAAGTTGTTTAAAATATGACACGTTTTCTTTTTCAAGTTTAATAAGAGCATTTTCATATTTTGAAACAATTGCGGAGGTCTCAGCTCGAAGTCTTTCATCATCCTCAACAGAATATGTTTGCAACACAATAGACATAATATCATTAGACAAAATTGCTTCGAAGAGAGAGTCATTTAACATTTCCAAAACATTTATATTCTCACAAGATTCATTTGTCTTCTTTATCAGGGATTTGTGGTCCTTAACAAAGTCAGCTGTTTCTTTCAAAAACACCTGTTCAAAATGAATTACTCTAGCATTAACAGCGTTGAGTTGTGGAACAATGTCATTTTCAAGAATCTTTTTTACTTGTAAATGAACCGTGGAATTCCAATTAATCTCAGTTAGTTGCGTTTTAGATTCTAAAGTCTTTTGAAGTTGTCCAACTCTGGTTTTGAGATCATCAAGATATCCTCTTGCAGCACTCGTGTTAAAAGTGTTGTTTGAAGACATCTGTTCCATGTTTGAAAGAGATTTGGAAACAACTACAGGTTTAGAAACATGTTTTGAAATTCCTTGGCTTTTGGAAAGGTTTTTGGAAATCTCATATGCTTGTTTTTGTGGAACAAAAGTGATTCCAGAAAGTTTGTTCAGCTTGTTGTAATCAATTGGTTTTAAATCATGGTTCTTTTGTTTCATTTTATTTATGCTCTCATCGACCAGTTCCATCGTTTCCATATAATCACGAACAATAGGAGGATCATGTTTCTCATATATCAATCACCAACTTCGTGTGAAGGAACAGGATGTTCCTAAGACCGCTTTTCGTACCAGATACGGGCATTATGAGTTTTTGGTTATGCCGTTTGGGTTCATGAATGCTCCAGCAGTGTTTATGGATTTGATGAATCGGGTTTTCCACGAATATCTTGATAAGTTTGTGATTGTATTCATCGACGACATCTTGGTTTACTCAAAGTCTGAGAAAGAGCATTGATATGTGCCTATTTACACATATCTTTTACCTCATTTAACGAACAAAAACGACCAAAAACACCCGAAAAGACCATATAATGTTACAAATATCCTTGGAAAGTGTTTTTGTGTATTTTAGGTACAAACGGATTGAAAACAAGGCAAAAGTGAGCAAAACCGAGCTTGGATGGGAAAACGGAGCAATTTGGAGCATTACTGGATCGATTCGACATAATTTGGAGCATTTATTGAAGAATTGAAGATACGAAGACAATCGCGGGAGAGTGACATGGGGTGAGCATGGAAAACCTAACCAAAACCCGTAATTAACCTTTTACCCTTAACCTAAAACCAGATTACCCGTTTACCCTTTAACCCGACACAAATTACCTTTTTACCCTTCAAACCCCGAAACTTAAATGAAAAATCCTTTGAAAAAACCAAAACTCAAAACCTTTTTCAAAACCGTTTCAAAAATCAAATTTCATTTTTAAATAAAATCACTAAAACATTTTTGACAAAACCTTTTTAAGTATTTTACCTTATTATTAGTATTAGTATATTTATTAGTATTAGTATTATTATTATTATTAGTACAATTTTTATTATTTTCACTATTAGTATTATTATTAGTATTGTTAATATCATTAGTATTCTTATTTATGTAAATATTATTATTATCAAAAATATTTATTATTATTATTAAAAAAA
>LBNU01000483.1:3959-22281 GCA_014162995.1 Artemisia annua
TGGGGATTCATAAGTTGTCAAAACAAACCCTTTGAATATCAAAAATCACAAATTTACAACTTTGGTCCCCCAAGTTTGAAAAATGTCAAAAATAGTCCTTGGTGAATTTAAAAAGTGAAAATAGTCAAAAATAAACCTTGTACTATTCATAAATGACACAATTGGTCCTTATGGTAAAATTTTGGAAAATTACAAGTTTGGTCCCTGAAGTTTCACAAAATGGCAAAACAGGTCCCTGGTGATTCAAATTTGGAAAATTATCACTTAAGGTCCTTTGGTTATTCAAAATGGCAAGAATAGACCTTGTGAACAAATTTGGAAAAGTGCCAAACTCAGCCCCTAAACTTTCAGAATATTACACAATTGGTCCTTGTGAAAACTACAAAACCAAACGGCCTTTATAACTTCATAAACCCATAATCCAAATCCAGTCGAAAAACAAAACACAAACACAACCCTTGGCCCATGCTTCTCCCTGGCCCAAACACAAACACCAGCCCACTCCCACCCCTTTTATAACTAATTCAAACCCAACCCCCTTACTCCCGTTCCCACCTCTCTCCTTCACCCTGCAACTTACCAGTCACCTCACCACCACCCCACTTGCCAGTCACTTCAACCGCCCAAACTACTCACCCCCATCACCCTCACCTAACTAACCCACTACAATAAATGCCACCACCCCCACTGTCTCAAATTGCAGTTTTATGTTTTGGCGCCAAAAATGATCCAATGATCCAAGTGCTCAGAAACTCAAGTGGAGTCAACATAGGCTATAAAAGGGAGAAGAAACCCAAGGAAGAAGTATCTAGTTTAATTTTTAGTATAAGCTTAGACGTAATTGTAATTTCTTATTCCTCAGTATAATCTCAAGCTTTAAATCATTGTACTCAGTGTTTTCAAGTAATTTGTAATCCTTTTTTAGTAATCAATTCAAGTTTCAAGTTCACTACAAGTTTTATGCAGTTTAAATTTCCAAATTTCGTTTTCAAGTGAAAAGTGTTGTACTCTGTTTCCATGGACTTCTTAGGTTAACTTAAGCTCCCAGAAAGCTCCTAAGAGCTTTTAGAAACCTTAAAAAGCAATCTAGTATCAAAAAGCAAAAATACAAAAAAAACAAGAAAATACAGTGAAAAATAAAAAAAAAAGAGAGAAAGAAGAAGAAGAAAGCTGGAGCACTGTATATTTTGGATGGCAGTGGTTTAGAACTCCATGGGGAGTGATTAGGATTAGTATTTGGTCCTTGGTTCTTTGGTTTAAGCTGGAATGCAATTTGTAAGCTCATTGATCCATTTTCTCATTTCACTGTGTAATTGCTTATCACTGCTCATATTTGTGTTTTAGTGATTCCTTAGTGTAGTTAAGTAGTATTATTGCTTAAAATTTAGTACTTGTTCATCTAAATTTCATTGTGCAAATAATCTTGGCTTAACTGCCTTTTTAGCATTTCATAGATTCTCAAGTTTTCATTGTTTATGCTGCTGTTTCTGTGTTCATTTAGGCTCATTAGATCATCTTAGGTAACTGCAAATCACTTTAATAAGTTTTAGAATTAATTTTCTCAACTAAATCTGAAATCAGTCTCTAATAGGTGTGTTTGGATTTGCTGGTATTTGTTGTTTAAGACTCTCATTTGTGGTTACATCTGGTTCCTTTAGCTCACACTAGGTCTATTTAGTTCATTTAAAACATAAAACACAGTAGTGATTTGCTAAAAAGTCAAAATCTCTTTTGAATTTCATTCAAGTTTAACTGTTAGTGATTTAGGTTTCCAAATCTTTCATGTCAGTTCATAATTAGTTTTCATTGCTTAAGTCAGTCTCAAAATATCATATAACAACTCATTAAGTCATTTGGAAAGATCAAAAGTTCATAAAAGTCAAAGTTTCTACAAAATCTCAAAAGTCAAAAGTTTTTCACTGTCAAAATGGACAGATATCTTAGGACTTGCACAATGTTCATTACTGTTTGGAAATGAATAGCAAAAGTTGTTTTGTGTTCTCTAGTTGGTTGTGGATCTGCTTCAACAAGAATTTTTGCTTTTCAAAATCACTTGGTCATAAAATTTTAAGCTCAAAGTTGGCCTGTTGAGTTTTTGCTTCCCCTGTGCACAGATTTTCACCCAAATCCCCAAGGGTGCACAGTATTCATTTGTGGACCCCACCCTTAGTTTTTTAGCTTTTTGGAGAGCTTACTAGCTCAACTTTTTAGATCAGTGCTTATTTTGGGTTTTAGCTTATTTGCCCCTAGCATTTTGAACCCTTCTTTTGACCTGTTCTCAAAAGCAAAAGCTGAGTGCTCAGGTTTTTACCTAAGTACTAAGCTTCACCAAGTGCTCAATAATAAGCCATAAGCCCAGCTTATTGGCTTATTTTAAAGTTGACCAGGTCAACTTTGAGGTTCAACCTCCACTTTGGATTCCCATTCACCAGTGGACCCCACACAAGGTCTGCAACTTAGCCAGTTAACCTGTTTGGGTCTGTGATATTTTTGAGTGCTTAATTGCTTATTCTAGCTTATTCAGTGTACCATTTTGCTTGTTTCTACTTGTTTCTAGTCCATTCAACTTGTTATAGCTATATTTGTCCTTGTTTTCTACTGTGTAGCTTTTTACAAGCTTGTTCAAGTTTTAAAATTCCAAAAACATAATCTGTCAAGAAAATAAGTTTGCATAGTCCTTAACTTTGAGTTTCATAAAAAGTGTTTTTACAAAAGTTGTTCATTTTCAGTGTTAGAACAAGTCTCAAAAAGAAAATTCCAAAATAATCACTTTTTAAGAAAAGTGATAGTTTCTATTTAATATTTTTATTTTTATTTTCTCTTTTTAATTTTTGTTAAGTGATATTCTGTTTTTATAATTTTCTGAATTATTTTGTAACTTATAGAATTTGTATAAATTTTATTAGAATTTTTCTTTTTCATTTAGTATTAATCAGAATTAAAAACAGTTTAATTAATAATTAGTTAATAATAGTAAATTAAATAGTTTTAATAGATTTTGTTAAACAGTAGCATCTTTTTATAATTTTCCTAAGTTCTACATAATAATTAGTACCTCTAGTAATTTTCTTATTATTTCTAATGTTCATTTGGTAATCCTTAGATTTATTTTTAATTAAAACAGTTTAATTAGAAAAACCAAAAAGAAAATAGTTTTAGTGTTTAAAATTAATCTCAGATCCATTTTCATAATTTTTTTAGTTTGTATACATTGTTTAGAACCTGTAAAAATTATCTTTATAATTTTCTCTATTCATTTTCTAATTTTCTCCTTTTATATAGTTAAATTAGGCTTTAAATATTAATTAAGTTTTTAATTTATAAAAGATCCACAAAAAGACAAAAATAGTTATTTTTAATTTTTATATTTCTTTTAAGTCATTTTTGATTTTTAGAAATTAATTTTGCAAATTTTTAGTGTAATTTGTAATCTTAATCCTTTTTAGAATTGTTATAAATTAGATTTAATTAAGTTTTTAAACAATTTTTATTAATTAATTAATATTTAAATATTAAAATAATCAAAAAAATAATTTTCTTTTTTTTTAATTCAATTTTCTTTTTATTTAAGTTTGAAAAATTTTCATTTTACACCCTTGTAGTTTAGAACTTGTCACTTTTAGTCCCTGTACTTTCCTCAGTTACATTTTTATTACATATTTGTTATATCTGATTGTTGTGCATTTTAATATTGTTTCATAATCAATTGCAAGCAATCAGTAGTGTAAAAATGAATCCAATTCTTAATCTGGTTACTTTTCCTGATCACTCTTCCCAGAAAACGTTTTTCCAAATACAATTTCAACCTCGTTGGGACTTTAACGACCTGGGGAAACACTATACTCTCCAGGATTCATTGTATTGTGCTCTAGACTTTCAGGGTTTCTTTGTTACGGTTAGCCATTCACAAGTGGCTAGCTTGTGTGACAAACCTGTTGGTTTTGAGACCAATCATAAGCTGCTAAGAAAGAAAACACCGTTAGCCTCACCGCGAAAGAGGGACTCCCGCGGTCAACCTCCGGTGTGAGAGTAAGTAATAGTTTAGAGAGATAAAGTATTTAGAATGTGAGAGTGATGTATGTGTTACCGTTTGAGAGCGGTAAATGCCCTCTCTTTATAACCTAGCATTTGTTGTCGGTTTCTTGGAATTCCGTACTATGATGGTGATGTTTTTAGGCTGCAAACCCCCAGGTCCCCTCTCGTTCTTGTCTTCTTGTTGTGAGTTGCGGTGCCTTCGGAAAGGGGTTGTCGCCTTTCTTGTTTTGGGTCTGCCTTGGTCAGCTATATGATAGCTGATAATATTCCTTACTCTTTTTGGATTGGTCCGTGGTCCCGACATATAGATTGATCCGAGCGCGGAGTACGTCTGCGGCAAGGTTTCCAAACTGCGGGGGTCTTTAGCGGAGTGTTGTGACACAGTCCGGTTTTGGGAGAGTCGGGTCTTGTCCCGGTCCGGATGTTCTTTAAGTGGAGGTTACTTTGGACGCGGCCCGGACTTCTTTAAATTGGGCGGGCCTGGCCCAATGTTTTTGGGTCCGGGGATACTATACATGATCAAGTCCCCCCAGTCTAGTATACTTGTTTTATTTTACGGAGCAAGTGTTCTAGACTTTGTCGTGTGCCGCCGAAGCTTGTTTTACTGACTAGATTACGCACTAATCCTCGACAGCCTGTCCTTGGTATCCGCGAAGCGTTTTTATCCACTTATTTACTGACTGACGTGACGTTTTGACGGCTGANTTGCTTGGAAATCTTTCCAAGAAAGAGGGAGTTTGTTCAGGATGGATACATGGATAGCTGAAATAGCCTCATCCATTTCAATTCATTTGTTGTGTAAAACCTCGCAAGTATACGAAGAGTTCATTGTATGTTCCATGACTGGTCTTGGAATCAGTCATTTTTTTGTAAATGTTGTGAAACATTACTAACAAGAAAAACTTCTTACTTGAGCGATCCTCAGCCATGATATTTTCGGCTTCCAAGGAAATCCCAAAGTCTCTTTGGGAAGATTCAACATTCTGGATAAATGTCAAAGAGAGAATCAGACATTACCACTTGAGAATTAGACCCCTGCAAACTAGTCAATTTCATTCTCCCATTGCTTCCTTTTGCTTATCTGTTCCACAGTAGGGCATCATCTCCATGATCCGTCGTGGAAATCCAGTATTTCAGACAACAACAAAACACTCATGCTAAAGTCAGCCAGGAGTGCATCTTCTTTTGCCATCTCCGAAGTTCAATTACCATTCAAACTTTTCCAATTTTGGAAAAATTTAAGCAGCCATATGCCTCATCAGCAGCAAGCCATTGAATTATCACAAAATAGTTTTCTTTGATTGTTGGAGTTTAATTGAGCCAGGAACAGGGTAAGATAATTCAATTAGCCAACTACGTTACCAAATTAAGGTTTAACCGGATATTCACTTGGAATCGTGTTATCACTTTCCAAAGTAACTATTTCGACCCTAATGCCTCGTATCCACGAAAAAATATCTACTTGGGGATAAGACCAAATGATGTTATTGAATTAGGCAGCAAAATCAAGAACCCTTTGCTTATCTTAGTGTTTATGTTTCCTGTGTGTCGTTCATGCTTATTAATTGCCTATATATGAGGAAGATACTCCATGCTAGTCATTGGTCAAATGGAATCATTGGAGATTAATCGGTCTGGGCCCCATTAATTCTACATGATTGATCCCCATTATAGGCCACTAATAGTTGGTTACAAGACCAATTAAACGTTGTGCATGATGCAGAGTAACTGGAATTGTATATATTCATATCTGTTCTACATTCGTATCTTCTATCATTGTCTGTAATATCTGCTTCTATGCATTAATCTATTTCTGCTGATTATGCTTCTATTCTAGCTATGGAAATGACTGATTATCACCCCAGCTTGTCTATATCTATCTGCTGATATTTTATTCTTATCTATTCTATCAGCTGATGCATCTGCTATACCTATGATTCATGTTCTATTGTTAATCATTGTTCTCATGTGTGTTTATCATTCTCTCTTATCCTCTCTAATATATCCTCTAATTTCCTGTTGATGATCTTTCAATTATGTGCCTATCTATTATTCCTTAACATTTTTTATGGTGATTTTAGTGTTATTGTTGTGTGTTTTATTATTTTATATTATATAAAGTTTATATATATATATATATATATATATATATATATATATATATCCCGCCCAATGGGCGGGCATGACTTGTAATTTTACATTTTATTTTAATTTTCTTTACTCCATCATCGTGTATACAACACATCCAAAAGGACCTTTTTGTGAATTACATGATCATTTGTACTCTTCATGTTTTTAAACCATGGTTGTCAAAAAAAATAAATAAAAAAATAAAAATAAAAAATAAAAAAAGGTCCAAGAGGAAAGCCGTCGCCTCTATTACCGGATTCCTTTGAAAAATTGAATGGGAAAAAAAACACTAAAACTCGGTTACATTCATAAGATGGATATAACTACATGTATTCAGAATAGAAAAGCTTTGAAATCATTAAAGTAGTAACTATAACATGCAAATCCAAACATGCTATAAATATGTTTAAGTACCTGGATTTGTGTTGTAATCAAATGGACAACCTCCCTCCATTTGGGACATCAACAGAGCAAATTAACAGCCACGTCCAAAAAGCAACTAAATGTAATCAAGCTTCCTTGCATGAATATGAAGTGCAAGTTCTTACATATGGCATTATATAGTGATCACATGTAGCTTAAATTAGAACTTTTTATAGTATCATTCTTTTATAAACATGAAGAGTACCTTCATATCACGTTTGATTAATTATCTAGTAGCCTAATAGGTAAAAAACAATAGACCAACCATTCTTTTTGTTTGTGCTATCCCTTTGGTTACTACTGCCCATAAGGGCACTAAACCAGGTAACAAAAATATTTGCGATAAAACCTAGTCCAATATGAGTTCTGACATTGCCATAACAAATATACCACTGAAGCAAGTTTATAAATGACTGATGCAAGTTCTAAATGGCATGTACAATCTTCAAGTTCAAACTTGCTCGCAGAAAATGGAACATCGTAAATAAATAAATAGAAAACATACAAAGTCATCATATTGTTGATGAATACTATTAGGGTGGGTGAAAAGTAGCCCGTCAGGCCGAATGCATCCACCTTATCTAGATATTTATCTGCCAGCCAACCAAATACATCGGCCCGGCGTCGATCGCGTTGCAATGCATCAGTCCGTCCCATTGCACCAGCCCGCTGTTCCATTGACTTGGCCTGTTTTTCTGCATGAGCCTTTGGGTTCAAGAGTTCAGTCTGTCATTTCATTGCAACATTGTGTCATCCCAAAACATCAGCCTTAAAAATTAAACTGACCTGACCATTTGACTAATCTATTACTTTAGGCATGGGTTTTACAGATGTCATTAGAGTTCAAAGTCAACTTAAGTGATAGCTACTACAACTCGCCACTGCTCCTTAATTCATATTTAGAACAACAATAACAATCAGCATATTAGTATAAGTTTAGCCGCAACACATATATTGTGTAATCGAAAAAAATATGTTTAATATTCACAAAGCTACAACCTAATTGTATCAGTGTCTATTCATGAAGGTACCCATAGCCAATAATTGTAAGCGACTGTTGGTTTAACGCGGGTATAAGGGAATTAAATTACTTACTCTTTTGTTTAGACGGCTGCAATGGTGTGGCATGTTTAGGAAAGCAGGCACTTAAAAAGCTTTGTCTCTCATCACATTTGATCTTCATGCAATCTATCATTTTCCTCTTGACAATCTCAGCCTATGCACTCAGACTATAAAAACATCGTTTCATCGCAGCCCTCTTTGATGGAGGCATCTTGGTCAGTAATTCTTCAATGCGCTGCAAGCTCCAGATGATGCTAGACACCCATCTTTATCTTTGATCAATTACTGTATCAAACACATTATGTATCATAATAATTGTTTGTAACATTTAAACTTAAAAAGGGTTAACCTTAAGGTTTTTTTTATTCAGGTTACCTCAGATTCTAAGAAAAGCAAGTTTCAGCGCAGATGTGAGCAACCTGGTATCTTGTGACTGTTTCCAAAACCTTTCTTTGGACACACTTAAAAGTAATGAAGTTCGAAAAAACAAATGATAGAAAAACCAAATAGTCATTTGTGTCCCATATTGACAGATTATCTAACAAACCATAGAAAAACCAAAAGAACTTTATGATAGAAAAAGGAAGCAAATAAGTTCCAAAAAACTACCCGAACACTCTTAAAACCTATCTTTCGGCACAACAATTCTGCAGTTGCCTGGAAGTTCCATCACCAATTAGAATTACAATGTTTCGGCAGAACACCATAAACTACGGGGCTGTTTGGGATCAATAATTAAAAATGCTTGTTACTTTATCGCATTTTAGTACAACATATAAACAATTGCATCCAACTATTGAGTAACCTTCGTCTAGCAATATTTTGTCTTGCAGAGGTGACAGTGGCGCTTCTATTATGAGGATCATTGGTCGTTTGGTTATCCAGGAAATGTGGATCAGAATATTGGGTTCGGTGTAACTTCTCTATCTTTCCTAATGGGGGTGTTGCGTAATATGAAACCTTACCTGCATAACATAATTGTAAAATATCATTATTTGTAATCGATCGAGTATAAAGACCAAAACTCCAACTTACAACCTAAATTCATTTACACCAGAATAATCTTACCATTCATAGTTAATCTTGTGATTGAAGACCCTACTATGAGATAACCGAGTTCTTTAAGTGCAAGCGCATTCATGTGAAATCTCTAAACAAATTAAATCTCACACACATTAAAGTATTATACAATTGCACGAACAAAAGCTAGCATGAAAACAAAATATTAACTTATTCACGGTCATTGCCGAAAGGACGTACGATTGAGACGATAGGAATAGCCTGGTGTTCGATAGCATTGTTATTGTCTATTTCGGCTATAGCAATCGGGCTGACCGATGTAGGGAAACTATTGGCACCATTCTATCCCTCCCAAATTCCTTAAACCCTAATTACTTGCATGGATTCATCATTGTGAGTTTGAATAAAAAATATGTCTAAATTAAATAATACGACCTATTATGATGACTTCAGTTTCATGATATTATAAAAGTTTTTGTAAAAGCTTGGGCCTGTGACCTTATTCAGGGTATTTTGGTAAGCTCATCTGGGAGGGATTTAGGTTTATATTTTACTTATTTTCCAAACATAACCTAATTCAAAACACCTTAGCTTATCAGCTTATTCTCATAGTCTACTAATCCAAAACAATCTTCAACAACTTATAAGCGTCTTCATAAGCTATTAACTGCTTACTAAGGTAACGGGGTGTTTGCAACAGATTTATTGGGCATCAAATATAGACCAAGTGTTCCAATCTGTCTCTTTCTCAGCTTAAACAATTGAACCACTTTTACTATTTAATAACTNCTACTTTTTCCACTCTTAAAATCGACTAAACATTGAACCACTTATACCTTCTACCTATTTTTCCCTCAAAACTAAACAAATTACTACTTGTAACCGTTACTGGTGATTTAGCAAATCGATGAATTAATTCATACCAGTTACCTTATGTGTTACCCTTCTAACGGGTCAAAAGACAATCAACTGGAGCAGTGTCCATTTAGTTCTACTTATGTTTTTGCATACGCGAAATTAGCAGGTATGGATATGAAAAAGATTAGTCACCTAAGACCAGGCGTATGCTAAAACGGAATACCTTTTTCCAGTTGGTTCTCTGTAAAAAACAGTACATTCATAACTTTCACGGTATTCAGAGCAGACACTCCTGCTTGTCTTCCATATCAGCAGCTGCTATAAGCTTCTTGCTGTCAACAAATTTCATATAAGAAGAATTTGTGAAAAAGTTACTTAATTTGTGGAAGCAAATAAACTCGATAACATAAATGTAAAGGTATGATGGCATACTATTTCCAGCCAATGTGTGAAACATTAACTGATGGGAGGTTTGTTTTTTGGTAATTACTTGTACATGGCATTCTACTTGTAAAGAACTATTGGTATCTATATGTTTCAAGCCGTGAGGTCCAGACCCAAGCAAGCACCTAGTAGTCAATCGCTTTTCCTAATAAAGTAATGTCATGTATTTGCTAGATGAATGGCAATCACACACCAGCACTTCCGATTTCCAAATTTCCTAAAAATCATTGAAGGTGTTCGTAGTACCATCGGAGGTTGGAACAGGTCTGGTGAGGTTAGGCCAACCCGCCAAATCATATTGGTCTACACCTAATATAGACTGGTTTTGTTGCTAATAGGAGATCCTCCACGCACACACACTCTATTAACCTACGCACCATACTCTCATTCACTTTCTATCTATCACTCTCTCACTTGCCCACAAGTGAAAATACCTAACGTCGCTGGTTCTTGGCTGCCAATTACAGGGGTGGAGAATGTAATTTAAACATTCTGTTACAGATTTGTAACTGACTTGGTAGATTGAGAAGTGCATGTTACTGTGTGCGTGAGCACATATTGCATATGGAAGCGAGTATTAACTATGCCTGGATTCTCAGTCAAGAATAGTAAATCAAAATGTGTACCTTGGAATCTCTTGAAACTCTATCTTGTGTTCTTGTATCTCTAATCCTCATGATCCGGGTCATGTATAGTAATTTGTAAAAAAAATTCAGAGAATAACTGATTCATGCTGCATTTTGTGAAAATCAAGTTACCGTTATTCCAGCTCTTAAAGCCGGTTGGATTTAAGCTCAAGTTTCTTCAATTCTTCGCCGGTTACTTTTATAATGAAGTAACATAGTCATTCCTAGCTTGAAATCTTTCCTCTGACCCTGAATCAACATATAAATACACATTAAGAAGCTATCATCGAATGTTTTGATCAGCTTATTTTGCCGGCTTATAGGCATGTATATAAGTGTTTTAAATTTACCCACTTGACTGATAAGTTTCCTAAATATGTAAGCCTAAATAGCTTGACACAACAATCTAAATACAACTTCCTCTTCCACGCCCATCCGGTGGTCTGGACCTGGACTTGGACCTGGACCTGGACCTGAAACAGATAATTTCATCATTTATAAGATGGTCATAGACTCCTCTAATCTCAACAATAATCATGCCACCTTTACCCCCTATCCCAAGCACGCAACGCCATATCTGAACCTGTACACTCCAACATGATCCCCGATTTCATATTTGAAATAATCATATAATCATATATAAATTCAGTTGCTTTGATTATATAGCTTTGGTCCTTCCAGTGAGAGTCAAATACACATATCAGTAACCAAATAAACAGAAAAAGCAACTTACGCAAATAGTCCTATTTTAATTTAGAGATATCGAATTCCAAATTAGTATAAGCCCGGTCTAGTTCAGTGATATGAAGCTCCTTTTTGACATCGACATTTTCCAATCCAATTATTGTCTCCTTTGATGGAGAAAAAAATACAAATAATTTCCACCTCAACTCTCACAAAACCGACAAATGTTAAACCCCTTTGCCCCCCTTCTGTATATAACTATCAAATTACAATGTTAATAAGATGTCTGTACATATTTAGTTACCTGCAATGCACTAATCACACTTTTCAATCCAATCTATAAAATTAAAAAAAAAAATCAAACAAACAAACAAATAAAAAGGCGAAAAAATGAAAGAGTTTAAATGTCGATAAAAATTATACCCACTATGACATAAGAACTAATGAATTTACGTACCTTCAGTTGTAGAAGGTCTGTGGCTACTGTCACCAGGCGTATTGCGAAAACCATTTTCTACTCTTCGATGAGTAACTATAATAACACACTGTTGTAAAAAGTTAGTATCACTTAAACCATTGTCCATATATTACGCTGATAAAACTGTTTCAAAATACTAATAGCCATGTAACTTACATGTACCTGTTTTGCCACATTGTAGGTTGTACATGTTTATGTAAAGAAGATCATGTTGTTCCGTATTTTGTTGCAGCCGTGTTGACAGTAGATGGGTGCATGGAACATGATCTTGGGTAATAACTGTAATCGCGTCACATCCATTTTGGAATGGTCAGTGTGCCATCCATTTTGGTGAACATACTCACAAAAGGACTATGGTTAATAATTTTCCCACATATGTAGTTATTGCAGAAACAAAAGGTACCTTTTTCCAGGAGTTAGTTGTAGCAAAAGAGACATCATACTCAACCTTGATTCCTGGATCTTGAAACAACACTGCCATGCCATACGCTTTCCTATTAGAAGAATATAATATAGTAATAGATATTAGTACGCCAACAGAAATTAATGACTTTGTGGTTATAGCAGCCTTGTTGGTAAGACATTAAGACCAAACACAAATAAAGTACACAATTCCGATCCAATTCTGAACCGTTGACCCCTACGCGACACCCATATAGGGATTTAAAATAGATCAAAGTTCAATCTAATTAGAATTCTATATAAGCTGAATTGCAATGGTAAATACCACGTGGATACTGCACACAGAATGAATAAGTACAACCTAAGTTGTAACAAAACTCCAAATGAGAATCAAAACAACAACAAACACAGGCCAGAAGCTATCTAAGATCCTGTACGCACACATAAAAAACAAACGTCAGCAGAAAGACACAGGGGTATATACTGATATACAGAAAATAAACTACTGATAGACTAACAAACGAACATAACTGATCATAACCGCCGTCAACATGGATACCGACATTCCAAACAATCTGCAACAATAACCGAACCATCAGCATTCAGTACAAAAGATTAAGAATATGTGAAAAAAAAATCATGTAGTTTACGCGATTTAACGCAAGTCAAACTTATCAAAAAAATAATATACTTACATATACACGATATTGATGGCCAACACCGATCACGAAAGCATCCGTAGGAAGTACCGACGTAAGGACTCCTATAGGTAGCGTTGGACTGCTGGCTTTCATCCAATCCAAAGTAATAAAAAAAATTGAAATCAGTCTGAGGAAGGACAAAATAGCCGAAGAGAAGAGAAAATATATTCTTCTTCTGATATATAAAATAAGTCAAGGGTAACCTCCTCATAATTGAATACCGTTACTCCTTTAAGCTGAAGTGACACCACCACTTGCGTTGGTTGTATCCCATAATGCTTTACATGTTTGAGAACAGAAACGATCAGATTACGAATCATCTTTTCAAACATAATAAAAACACTTCATTAAAAATATTGTATTCTTTTATACTAAACGGGGTTTCCTTCAGGCCTCCATTTCTTACGGAAAGCATACACTCCAACAACAATTAATAGAGCCAAAAGTACACAACCCCCAATCATAGATCCTTCAATAACTCGAGTATTGGATGAATTGCTTCTCCCACCTGATGCTACTCCTGTGACTTGACACAAAACAACTTAAAGATTGCACGTAAATCAGTCAAACTTTTATCTATTTTGGTTTCGTAATCCTTATTAACTAAATATAAACTCGTTTCAAAGTAAAAACAGAACGTACCCCCTGAAGATGTGCTTGAATTGTCACAGTGGGCGTAGTTATTTCATTTGTATTCGGCTCATTAAACTGCACAATATGTTGGTCAGTGAACGTGTAACTTAACAAATATGTCGGCATAAAGTTTTAAGCTTTCTTGCATAAAAGTAGAGAATATGCTATATGAATGTAAATTAGTAAAGCCGCTCACCAAATAGAGAATGGATCGAATGGCAGATTCATGATCAGGCTGCCACAAAGGAAGTGAAGATTCAAAAACCTCAATGGAAGAAACAGCACCACAATGGATTCAACCGCAGCACTTTTAACAAATCTGTTATCGATTTCTTGCCGTATCAAAGCACCAGTCATTACTCCTAATAAACTACCCACGGAGCTTCATCGAGCACATAGTTTCTTCCGAACCGTTGGCTGGGCCACGACAACCACGTTACTGTTGTACTTGTTGTTCACGGCTCATTATGGGGCTGCATGCCCTCGAATGTACAATATTAACCACAAACATCATTGAAATCAAAGAACATGTATTACCTGTTTCTGCTGCCCTCGAATTTATCTTCAAACCATATATTGGAATCTAAGAACGCCCTCGAATGTAAACAATATTAAACACATACATCATTAAAATCAATTGCTGGACATATCAAATACAGTAATTTTAGCATCAAATCAAAAGAAAAAAATAGCTTTTTGCAGAAAAAGAATAAGTAAGAATTCTTGTGGCTATAAATAGGTAGCTGATAGAATTCCTAAGCAGAGTTGGCTCTATGAAGACCAACCTTACTTCTTCCTCCATCTAGAGTTGGCTGCTGATAGAATTGTTAAACAACATTATTCGTTAATTGTGTTTTAGGGTTTTGAGAAAAATGTATTATGAATGAGCTGCGATTTTTTTACGTATGTTTAGTTGGTTTAGGGTTGCCTAAGTTGCAGGGATTCTCCTACTTATCTCATATGATTAGATTAATATTCGGTTCAACATTATATATTTGGCTTTGAAAGATATAACCACAAAATTAAGTGGATCAGTTGGTAAGATTACTTATTAATTCATCTATATATCCGGGGTTCGAATCCTACATATTCAATTTTTAAAAAACAAAATTTCGGCCTAAATATAAAAAAAGAATTTTAATCAAACTACTGCTTAGGTGGCATTAAATTGTGATGACATGGACACCGAAAATGTAAAGACTGATGACATGGCACCCACTACTGATGACATGGCGCTCAAAAAATAATGACTCGCCATTGACCATGATTAGGTGGCTTTAATTTGGTCAAACGCCTCCTGTTATATATAATATAGAAATAGAGATAGAGATATATATATAGAGTTATGATCAAATAAGAAGTAAAATTAAAATAGGAAGAATAAGAAGTAATATTAGCCAATCATTTTCAATTAGCACTAGTTATAATACCCGCGCACGCGCGGGTTTTTTTTAAAAAATTTTGAATGATATATTTTTATTTATTAAAAAACAAATAATTTAATTTTTATTTTGTTTGATTTATGATTTTTAATTGTAGATTTTTATGATTAAAGATAATCATTTAAATCTTATCTATATTTTTTGTATTTATCTTATACTTGTATAGTATATCAACAAAACGAATTTAAAAACTTATAAATTAAATAATAATTAACATATTACCTAATAAGGAAATATTCTTTTTTTTTTTTCAAAATGACAAAGTACCCACTAGGGGTTTTGTTTTATTATATAAGAGATTCAAGGGTATATTTGACACAAATTTAATTTCTCTTTCTTTGGCAAATTACAAAACCTTCTTCTTCGTTGAGGTATACACGATTACATTTTAACAACATGAATTTTACAATATTAAAATCCATATAATTGATTGCATCTAATATTTTAAGATTTGAGTTATTTAAAAAACCAAACATTCCTCCTCACCATCCATCTAAAAAGAAATCAATGGTTGAGATTAAAAGCATTTAATATTTCACCCATTTTTTTATAATTTAATTATCTCTTAAACCGTTAATCGTTAAGCGAAAATAATTATACCATCGCGATGAGCATTTAATTATCTTTCTATAGATATGCATTGTGATATACTTTCGACAAAAAAAAATTTTTCGTTTTTTTCACGTTTTTTTTCGTGGCCGAAAAATATCATATGTGATATATCATATATGATATTACATATCATATATGATATATCATATATGATATTGCATATCATATATGATATGTAATATCATATATGATATATCATATGTGATTTTTTCGGCCACGAAAAAAAACGTGAAAAAAACGAAAAAATTTTTTTTGTCGAAAGTATATCACAATGCATATCTATAGAAAGATAATTAAATGCTCGTCGTAACGGTATATTTTTTTTCGCTTAACGATTAACGGTTTGAAAGATATTAATATTTGAAAAAAAAAAAAGATGAAAGTTGGTTTTTTAAATTGTTGGGATTAATCTCATCCATTAGATCAAATAAAGATGGAGGGAAGATGAATGGTGAAGATTAGTCCCTTGGTATGTAAAAAATATTTGGTCCTCAAATGATCTTATATCATATTTTAATGCACTTAATTGATAAGTAATTAATTCTAATTGACGTGATTTTATTTTTTTGCATCTTTTATGTGTCAGTTGCATCTTTATTTCATCTTAAAAAAATGCATCTATATTTCTCTAGTAATACATGATGCATCTAATAATACATTGATATTCAATTGTAAAGGCAACAACAGATGCATCTCAAGTCTTGCAATTATGCATCAATTTCAATATGCATCTTCTTGAACAACATATATATCTTTCGTAATAACAAAACATATTTATGAACAAAAAGAAAAAAGATGCATGGTCATGTTGATTCTAGTTAAAAGATGCAATTAATGTTGATAAATATTTAGTATCAATACTGGTGAGCATTAACTTACGTATTTCTTCTACATTTGTTTTTGAACAATAACTCCTCTTTTAATTAAACTAGTTATAATGCCCGTGCACGCACGGGGTTTTTCCTAAATTTTTTAATTATGTATTTTATTGATTAAAAAAAAAAACCTTCTTAACGTAGTCTAAATGGTTTTACATGCTGAATTAATAATATGAAATGTTCGCAATCAACCTCAGTTTCCAAGCACTTTAAAACAAACTCGTGTTTTTTAAATGTTGGTAATAGTAGTAGCATGTTAGGATTAACACTGGTAGTGGGCACGATTGAGATTAGAAACTGAGTGGGGAAGATCGTGTTAGAAGAGGGTGAGTTGGCTGGACCCAACCTGGTTGTGTGGGCTCGCTACGCCTTCTGGGCTAGAGGTCATGTAGCCACAAATTGCCGTTCAAAAAAAAAAGAAAGAAGGTGAGTTGTGGCCCTTCCAAAAAAAAAAGAAAAAAAAGGTGAGTTGTGGAGCGGGTTGGATTTAATAAACCGGTTGGGCTAAGTCGGGTTTTAATAAGCCTCAAGTACTAAACGTCACCGCAAAATCAACAAATTATCACTTTATAAAATCGATATTAAAACCATGGTTCGTGTTATTGAATCGAGACTACTCTGATGACACTTAAACAAATATTTATCTCCTTACAATTATATAGTGATATACACATACACATGATGATAATTAAGCGTTTGAGACCAATAGGTATTATTTGCCTGTGCTTTACGCGGGGACATCAAAATAAACGCATTCGATGACTTATATATTACTAACATATGATATTTAAGGATGGTTTACCGTTTCAGTATCAGTTAATCTTCAATATCACTTGATTGGTACTTAATAGTGCTTGTGCTAGATATTATCTGCTCATAAATAGCTATGTGTTGATTAACTATTTTTGTTTCATCCTATGATAGGATCAAGTTAAAGGTAAGTTCTAGAAGAATTTGCTTTCACTGCCAAATAACCAAGTAAATAAGGTAGTCGTCATACATTAGTCATACTGAGTCTTTTTCTTCTTTAAAAATAAATGAAAAGATTGTAATATTTGAAGAAGTTGTTTTGTATGAGATAAACGTCTTTTCATCTATTTGTTTACCTTTATGATCGCTGCTTTATTGCGTTTCTTGGCCTTTTTCATGAAAACTATATTGTCTCCTAATTATTAGTAAGATAAACACGAATGAACACTAAGGTTCTTCATTAAGGTTCTTTGATATTTTCAACTTTGAAAATAAAGAAGCGTACATTAAAATTTGTTCTAAACATGGCATAACCGAGACTCATGTCATTCGGATTCATACATAACGAATAAAGAAAACATTTTCATGAATTAATATATATATATATATATATATATATATATATATATATATATATATATATATATATATATATATATATATATATATATATATATATATATATATATATATATATATATATATATATATATATATATAGAATCTAGATCAAGTAAGATCAATCTTAAAGTTGTAAAAATAAGATCTAACTAAAATTTGACAAGTGACACTCTCGTTAAAATAAAATAATTTTTTTTATTAATTACAACTAAAATTGTTAAAGTTCCGATGGTTTTCTTTTTAAAATTGACAAAACCAAGGTGATACACTTTGATTCGACATGTAATGTGTATCAGGTTAAGGTGATACACTTTGATTCGACTTGTAAATTTATGGTTGTGTATCACTAATCCAATCTTATGTATCAGTTGATTATTAGTTGCTAGAATGTTAATTCGTATTAATATTTTATTTTTTGTGTATTATTGCTAATATGGTTATTTATAAATGTTTTTAGTGGTTGTTTAGACTAGATCTTATTTTTACAACTTTAAGTTTGATCTCACATTAACCCTCCCCTATA
>LBNU01000483.1:22289-40966 GCA_014162995.1 Artemisia annua
ATATATATATATATATATATATATATATATATATATATATATATATATATATATATATATATATATATATATATATATATATATATATATATATATATATATATATATATATATATATATCTATATTATATATAATAAACAAAGGTTTTTTTGAAAAATTGCCATGTCATTTAATCCATGTGGACACTTGCCACCTCACTAATGCCAAGTCATTTAAGCCACGTGGAATATGCAATTAATATTTACATTGGTTTTTTTAGAATGTTTGACTTCTGCCTCTTTTATCTCCAAATTCAATATTCTTTCGTCTCAATTAATCCAAGGTATGTTTGCTTTGCAATTTTTTATTAACTATTTTTATAAACTTGGATACATCAGTGGAACATGTTCGACCAAAATAAAGCGTTTGATTCATATGTTTTTTTGGAAATTGTTTATCCAAAATTAGGGTTTACTTTTGCGTACAATGTTTACTGAAATAAATTTTGCGTACAATGTTTTTTGAAATAAATAATATGATCCTACTTCATCATTGTGTTCATAATACTTTTAATTGGTTAACACTTATAACGAAATTCATGTTGGTTGTATTCTCAAATGAAGATGTCATATTAGTCAAAGTCAATATGTTGTAGAACATGATATAATAACCTGTTTATTAGTTGCAAAATTTGAACTTATAATTGTTAAATTGGTTTTTTATCAGAGGTGATGTTAAAAAGATGATTAAGTCGGGTGAAAGCATACAAGTCCTTGATTTGATGACATGGTTGCCAAGGTGAACTACCATTATCTACAATTTTGTTTTGGTAAGTTTCTCTAGCATGTACCTAACTTATTTGAGTTAGTTTATGGTGTCTAATTAGAGATGACAATAAATGTAGGATCATGGGTGGATGTGTCCTTTTACGCAATTCATGACTAATGATGGAGTCAGTGGCTTGACAATCACGTGATATCACGCTGTTAGTTAAGTTTGGGCTAATGGCATAAAATATTTTTGTTAGTATGAAAATGGTTTACTTGAAAACGGGTCGAGATGGCCTATTACATACTTTTCCCATTTTTTTCGGGTCAAACAATTATTTTTCACGGTTTATTATTGTTGAATGCAACTGTATTTTTTATGTGAATTTTGGAAACTTAGTAACATAAAAATATCTAGCTGCTTACAATGTTGTTTCCTCATTACCAAACATATTAGACATGATTGTTTCATCGTTATGCTCTTTTTATATTATGTAACTGTTATATCATCTCAATTAGTCTTATTTGGTTTCGTATTTCCAGGTTTGAACGTTCTTCATGTTTTAAGGCTTACACTATTATCGCACGTGAACAAAGGTGTAATGGATACCTGAAAACGAATTGTAGGTCTATAATTTATTGTTCTTTGGATAGTTATGAGATCGAATTTCCATTTTTTTACTAACATTTCTTACGTCGTTGTGTCTAGAGTCAAAAGTCAGAAAGTATTGAAAGTTTTGATATACGACAAGGATTGTAAAGTTTCAAACAATACTTTTAACATTGTTTACCATGTAGTGCTACAAAAGATTTGATTTGTCGTACAATTAAATAGCTATTTCTATTTTAGCTATCTTATACGAACTTATGTTTCACATTATCTGTTTTTCGTCTCTTGGTTTATTCTTCTTTGTTATTTCAAACAAATTCAACGTTCTCTTTCTTATTTTGTTATGAAAGTGCAGAATATTGTTTGAGAATTAATATTTGTTAGTTTCTACTTTTTTTCTTTATATTTTATAATTTTCTATAAGCCACCCGTGATTTATCACGAGTTTATAGGCTAAACATGGCATAACCGAGACTCATGTCATTCAGATTCATACACAACGAATAAAGAAAACATTTACAGTTCAGCCCCTGTGACTTACTGCAGGGGCTGAACTGTACATTTTTAAAATCTTTTACAAAGGAGATGTGTAGCTAATTGCCTACATCAAGGTGTAGCTAACATATCCCATATATACATATATATATATATATATATATATATATATATATATATATATATATATATATATATATATATATATATATATATATATATATATATATATATATATATATATATATATATATATATAAAGATACATATCGAGTAATTTGGTCGCAGTGCATGAGCATCAGTAATGTAGATAGCAGATTGACCTGTAAGATTCATTAGGAGAAATATCATGTCTTCCAACTCTTGATGTGTCTTCTGCTAGTCCATATACGGAGTATATTACAGTTGCAGAATTAATAATGGTAAGTATACCTTTATATCCAAATTTTGAAACAATGAAATGTAGAAATTAGTAAATTAACCAATCAATCAAGCTTTAATGATTTCTCATTTGCTTCTCATGTTCCGTGAATAACCTTTTAAAAAAAATCAATTTACCCATTAAATCCAATAAATTCTTCACTAATGTCACAGTCTCGGTCTACAGTGATCTAAGACTTTTTCCCCACGGCTTCATCATTTGCTTACATACATCTCTCTATTATCTTTATGTGAATCATATAGGTGATCAGTGGCCCGTTACTACCTTTCTATGGGTGATTATCTACTTCTCGACTTCTACCTGATCAAAAGTTTACCCATTTGACAATTACAGTGGTTGGAAGCACCAATAATACATGCAGCTAGTAAATTATTGAACCTACTTGGAGAAGATATGGTGGTCTTTAACTACCCTATATGTTGCTAGTTAGTTAAAACGTAACGCGGATTCAGTTACACAGGCTAGTAGTACGTAATACATACTTGTGAGCTTATGAAGGTGCCAAATCCGGTCTATTGTAATACTTACATAGAGAGCTAAATGGTTAAGACGGGTGGTAAGGGTCATAGTATATTTTTTAAGAACAAAATTTTATATATAGAATCTAGATCAAGTAAGATCAATCTTAAAGTTGTAAAAATAAGATCTAACTAAAATTTGACAAGTGACACTCTCGTTAAAATAAAATAATTTTTTTTATTAATTACAACTAAAATTGTTAAAGTTCCGATGGTTTTCTTTTTAAAATTGACAAAACCAAGGTGATACACTTTGATTCGACATGTAATGTGTATCAGGTTAAGGTGATACACTTTGATTCGACTTGTAAATTTATGGTTGTGTATCACTAATCCAATCTTATGTATCAGTTGATTATTAGTTGCTAGAATGTTAATTCGTATTAATATTTTATTTTTTGTGTATTATTGCTAATATGGTTATTTATAAATGTTTTTAGTGGTTGTTTAGACTAGATCTTATTTTTACAACTTTAAGTTTGATCTCACGTTAACCCTCCCCTATAGGGGAGGGTTAATGTGAGATCAAGCTTAAAATTCTAAAAGTAAGAACCAATTTAGACCGTTCGATCTCTTTATTTGTGTTAAATGAGATTAACATTAAATGAATGACATTAAAGTAATTAAATAGGGTTTCAAGGGTATTTTGGAGAATTCAAAGCACAACTTTTGAATTAATTTTTGGTGCATTTTTTTACCAGCCATATTTTGTATAAACTGATACAATTTTCGTTTTTGATACACATTTCAAAAATAAACAGATACACTTGATACACAATAAAAAAAACCCTGATATATATATATATATATGTTACGGAGTACATCGCAAACAGATACACTTGATACATATTTCAAAAATAAATATATACACTCGAATTTGAACCACTAAAATAAACAGATACACTTAATACACAATACAAAAAAAAAAATGATATATATTACATAGCAAACAACTTATACATCTAAAAAAAATTAATACTATCGTGTCGAACTCGGCCTCGCCTCAAAAGTGTTACATCATGTTGAGCCAAAGAAGCCATAACTGATACATGGTGGTTATCTCAAAAAACGACTGCATATCTACAAACAAAAGTACCAAAAAAAAAATAAAAACGATTGGTACACATGTCTGCCAATAAAAATAAAAACGACTTACATATCTGCAAATAAAAACGACTCATACCTACAACAGGAACCACAATAGCTTCCAAAAGAACCACAACAATTCATTTTCTAATACAACATCTAACCTGATAAATCTCTACGCCAAAAAGAACCACAACAATTCGAAATCTTTTGTTACCCACAACTAGATTTTTACTTGCTCAAGTAGGCTTGGACAATAATTAGTAATATGTATCATTGATACAACAAGATTTTTAATTGGTCCACTTCATCTTCTGATACAACAAAACCTATGCCTTGGACAATAATTAATACGTATCTTATCAATTTTTTACTTGTTCAAGTAGGCTTTTTTATTATTTAATGGTGAAGAAAGTCTACTTTGTAGCTTATATTCGCTTCCTAAAGTAATACTAACCAATCTTGTATAACCGATTATATATATTTAATTTGTCAACTTACAGCTATGTATCTTAACTAATCTTATAAGAGTTCTCACAACAAATTCAAAAGTAAAAGTAAAAGAACAGTACCTAGCTACTCGAAACCTTTTTAAGATCTTGAAGCTAGAATGTATCATTGATACAATAATACTCGAAACCTCAGTGAATACCCACTGAAACTACAAAAAAAAAAACCGTCACCGACTTGAACCACCACCCAAAAATAATATGGTGATGTAGCGGGTTTAGAGGCGACAAAAAAAACAAGATCTTGTACAAATCTGGTACACCAAAACGAATCGATATACCAATCTAACCTTATACATGTAGTTCTTTTTTATCATTGATTCGAGTAGTACAAATCTAACAGCAACTTATACAAACATCACCAACTCGACTGGTACAAACTGTGAGCAATTTAGAGCGGGTTTTGATTGGGTTGCTGCGGGATTTGATAAAGAAAAAAAAAGTTGCGGCTGTTAATTATAGATGGCAAATGAAAAAAAAAAAAGTCACCGGCGGTGGTCTTTTGGTCGCCGGAAAATGTATGAGAGAGAGGAGAGGATGAGAAAATAAAGTGCAGCTAATTGTTATTGTGGTGGAGGTGTGAGACTATTTAGGGTTAGGGAAAAAAATAAGATGTGCAAAATACCCTCAATGCCCTTTTAGATTAATTATTAATTTTAATTAAAATAAATGNAATTAATACTATCGTGTCGAACTCGGCCTCGCCTCAAAAGTGTTACATCATGTTGAGCCAAAGAAGCCATAACTGATACATGGTGGTTATCTCAAAAAACGAC
This sequence comes from Artemisia annua, assembly GCA_014162995.1. NCBI lineage: Eukaryota > Viridiplantae > Streptophyta > Magnoliopsida > Asterales > Asteraceae > Artemisia > Artemisia annua. Next base: position 27,473 of record LBNU01000483.1, read on the forward strand.
TGCATATCTACAAACAAAAGTACCAAAAAAAAAATAAAAACGATTGGTACACATGTCTGCCAATAAAAATAAAAACGACTTACATATCTGCAAATAAAAACGACTCATACCTACAACAGGAACCACAATAGCTTCCAAAAGAACCACAACAATTCATTTTCTAATACAACATCTAACCTGATAAATCTCTACGCCAAAAAGAACCACAACAATTCGAAATCTTTTGTTACCCACAACTAGATTTTTACTTGCTCAAGTAGGCTTGGACAATAATTCGTAATATGTATCATTGATATAACAAGATTTTTAATTGGTCCACTTCATCTTCTGATACAACAAAACCTATGCCTTGGACAATAATTAATACGTATCTTATCAATTTTTTACTTGTTCAAGTAGGCTTTTTTATTATTTAATGGTGAAGAAAGTCTACTTTGTAGCTTATATTCGCTTCCTAAAGTAATACTAACCAATCTTGTATAACCGATTATATATATTTAATTTGTCAACTTACAGCTATGTATCTTAACTAATCTTATAAGAGTTCTCACAACAAATTCAAAAGTAAAAGTAAAAGAACAGTACCTAGCTACTCGAAACCTTTTTAAGATCTTGAAGCTAGAATGTATCATTGATACAATAATACTCGAAACCTCAGTGAATACCCACTGAAACTACAAAAAAAAAAACCGTCACCGACTTGAACCACCACCCAAAAATAATATGGTGATGTAGCGGGTTTAGAGGCGACAAAAAAAACAAGATCTTTTACAAATCTGGTACACCAAAACGAATCGATATACCAATCTAACCTTATACATGCAGTTCTTTTTTATCATTGATTCGAGTAGTACAAATCTAACAGCAACTTATACATCACCAACTCGACTGGTACAAACTGTGAGCATTTTAGAGCGGGTTTTGATTGGGTTGCTGCGGGATTTGATAAAGAAAAAAAAAGTTGCGGCTGTTAATTATAGATGGCAAATGAAAAAAAAAAAAAAGTCACCGGCGGTAGTCTTTTGGTCGCCGGAAAATGTATGAGAGAGAGAGAGGAGAGGATGAGAAAATAAAGTGCGGCTAATTGTTATTGTGATGGAGGTGTGAGTCTATTTAGGGTTAGGGAAAAAAATAAGATGTGCAAAATACCCTCAATGCCCTTTTAGATTAATTATTAATTTTAATTAAAATAAATGCTTAAGTTATTTTCAATGCCACTTGTCCTCCTATATATATATATATATATATATATATATATATATATATATATATATATATGTATTGCTTAATTAATATCGGACTTTTATTCATTATCACACAAAACCCTAATATGAGTTTCTGCAACTCTAAAACACAGCACACAGACAATATACGCATTTATTTAGATTAACCAATATTGACATATTTGTTTTGGTGAAACAGTACCTTGTGGCCATGGAGTGCATGAGGTTCACTACAAAGAAAAGCATGGAGATTACTATGACATATTGTAATAATAAGGTTCATGTTTGTTTTTTTTTCTTCTAATGCTCATCTAATTCTCTTATTTATTTGTGATGTTCATCTAAACAACTTTTTTGTCTTCATGTATTAGGGTTTTTGAAAGATTAATCAAGAAGACAACTACTACTAATACACCAATGGTAAAAACCCTAATCATGAGTCAGTTCAAGGTTTTTGTTTTTCTGAAGCTTTGTTATTCTTATGCATAGAATGTATACACAATGGTAAGATAACCTCACTGCCATTTTTTTTACCTGTTCATGTTTTGTATCCGAATATTATACATGAGTTTTTATAATTTTTATTTCTTCTGCTTCATCGACTAATAAGGTGATAATAATCTCCTTCACAATTAAATCATACTCACATTATTATAGGTTTCATTGAATTATTTTAGGTTTTTGTTGTAGCGATAACATGTAATCTTTTTATATAACTATTGATACTTAGTAATATTAATTGTTTGCATAATTTGATCAATAGTTCGATATATGAAAGATTCAGTTCTAAAGAGAGCATTGATTTACAACCCAATGCGTTACTATGGGCTTGATAAGCCTGGAATTCATGTTAGTGTGGTTAGTCTTGGTGGGTTAGGCCATATCGCTGTTATGTTTCTTAAAGCTCTTGGTATTAAAGTTATTGTGATAAGTTCTAGCCCAAGGAAAAAGGAAGAAGCTATTAGTAAATTTGGTGCTGATTTATTCTTGGTCAGCCGTGATCAAGCCGAGATGGAGGTAACATCTATGACTAGACAAGTCCATCTCGACTCATTTACATCTGTTAGATCTTAAACGGGTATGACTAGACAAGTCCATCTCGACTCATTTACGTAGGAGTATAAAAAATATAGAGAGTTAGTGAAAGTGTTAGCACTAACAACGTGGTAAGGGAAATTGTCACCTTTTATGATCTCTTTTATGTGATCACATTCTTATATGTATTTTGTGTTTATCTCCAAGAAAATAATTACTCTGCAGACCAAGAAGTGAGTCAACCCAACATGAGTATGGGTGAAGTTGAGCCACAATCTCAAGCTCCGGCTCATGTTCATTCCCCTGAAGCTGATAGGTTTGGTGATCTTCTAAGCCCACTTGCTATTTAAGGACCTCCTATTTTTTCTGGAGTTGAAGGCCTTATTGAAGGCAATGCAGGCTCTTGCACCTGTTGAAGAGCAGGAAAATGGTGTCAGGTACTACTTTCTCCCTATTTGGTTTTGGGTATCATGAGTCAACCTTGCATTATAAAATATTCATCTAATTGGAGATATTGCAGAAACATTTCACGCCTTATGCCTTAAAGAAAAAAATGTAATTAGTACTACCGTGCATACCGATGCATACAACGACATGTAGTGGATCAACTTCTAGCTACCGGAAGTCTTGTGGCAGTGGTGGTTTAGGTGAAAAGAAAAAGGTTAAAAAGTTGCTGAAGCAAGCTAACAGCTTTAGAACCTTTATTAAATCTAACTAACTCCTTTATGAGATTATCTGTGATTCTCAAATTCCCATTTACTGTCATATCTTTCGGGTGGGTCCCCCTTATATGGTATTAAAAGAAATGAAGATGTTATACTTTAAAATGATGGAACTCAAGGTGGACCAAAAGACTGAACACTGAAGAATGGTCCAATTTTTATGTAAAATTGACCATTGGAAATCTAGAACCATCATGATTCATGAGAGCATGCATATGTCCCAGCTAATATTCAATGTATGATCTTCTAAGAACAATATACAAGCCAAAGCTATATGTTGTTCGAGGTTTTAGATTTTCGATTAGGTACATTACGAATTCAACAAATTTGGTTTCGAATCTGGTCATTGTTTGAGGTAGGGTGAACACGGTTCGACTTGATAGGTTCTTAGTCTAAAATAAGATGTCGATTTAAATAGTTTCATTTCTAATAGTAACCATGGAGTTTACATAAATAAATGTGACCAGTACGTGTACCTAATTATGTTGCTTTTCATTAACGTTTATTACTGTCATTATTTTATTATCGGAATTAATAGAAAAGGTAACTAGAAAAATTTATATCAAGATAAGTGACATTTTGTGACTGAAATAATAGCAATCAATAGATCCACCGCTGTGTACTTTTTGTGATAAAAAACGGTATGCAAAAGTTTAGGGCCGAGCACAATGGATCACGGACATTATGGAGCACAATGGTGCTTAAAATATTTTTAGTTTAAGGTATAATTAACTAAACGAATGCACTTTACTTATCATTGTTCACTCACATATCATCTTAGCTAAAGTGCTTTCTAAGCTGGCTTGAGGCGTAGGGGTGTCACTTCCACAGCCATAAACACTTTTGTTAGAGGAATCGGTATCACGAGAAGGTTGTCATTTGTAGTTTATTTTAAGAAGGATAATTAATATGTATGTGTGTGAATTTGTTTTCATTGGTTTCTTAGCTGCTACCCCGCGGCCCACAACCAGTAATGTCCGCTTATCAGCCGGCCGTACGAATGCCCTGTCGTCCACCACAGGTACAGTGCTTTGTATTAATTTTGTGGGTCGTTTTAAGAATGTTATTCAATTTCTACGTTTCTTGGTTTTGGAGTACCTTCTATGATAAATCAGATTTCGCTAATACAAACCATTGCCACTGCAGCAGAAGTGGATGACAGATTTGCTTTGTGACAGTTTAAATTTTCGGGTATTAGTTGGACAAATGATAGCAAAGGTTTCTTCTTCAGCTGCTACCCTACTCCAAAGTAAGTGAAAAATGATCTTTCTCCGTTGCTTCAATCACCGCATCTCTGCTCATTAAACCAGGTGTGTATATGCAAAACTCCAATGATGACTTGACACATGGCTTAACAGGAGTTTTTAATAGTAGTTAAATATCTTTTGCTTTCTGAACATTGTACATGTTTAGCTTATTTTTCATCACCGGCAAGTGCCTAATGTTACTCATATCGGACTCAATCCAAGGGCCGTCAAGGAAGTTACTGTGATTGGTGTATGTTTAATGGGTTCTGGAATAGCTAAGGCGCTGATCATCAGTAACACATTTGTTGTTCTTAAGGAAGTCAACTCTAAGTATCTTCTAAAAGGGATAAAAAACAGTAGAAGGTTCTGAAAGTTCTTCGACACACGCATGGGGCCTGGATTTAATAGTGAGCATTAACAATAGTTTTCAGACGAAACAATGTGCAGACGTGCGTAGATGGGAACGTTTTGCTGTTAGCCTAACGAGATGTCTCATGTTTGCTGTAGGTGTGGGTTGCGAAAATTACAATGTTTCGGCCTCCAACGAGCGGCAAATTCGTGGTTTTTCCCAAGGTATGTATAAACACAGCCACCCTTGCTGTTAAGCAACTAATATTTTCGACGTCCGTTGCCAACAAATTCTAATGCTTTTGTTACCGCTTCTTATATGAAAAACTATCAGATCACTAGTCAATGTGGCTGATGGCAGCATAATAGGTGATCATGAGCTCATCTGTGGAATGTCTTTCATAGAAATTCGATCTGAGCAAAACATGAATGGACCAGGCAAAAAATTACGAAATGCCTCTTTTTGCTTTTTCAAAAATTATTGAGTATCTGTTTTCTGTCTAAAATGGTATGTCTAACTTGGTTATTGACTGCTAGCACGACCAAATTCAGTGACATTCATGAAGTCTGTAAGAAAATGCATTAAAGTATTTAGTCCACACAACTATTAAATGCATTAAAGTATCTTTGATTTATACACACAACTAATTACTATCTAGCTATTCGACTTATTAGGATATTTCTTTTTTGCAGTGAAAAGCCTTAAAAGTACAAGATCAGGTTACGAGACATGTGATGCAGACCAAGTAGTTTAATAGTTGATTACTTTGCTAACATGGTGCAAGTATAATACTTAGTGGTCTTATGATATTATACAGTAGTAATTAGCGCAAGTTGTTTTGTTCCTTAAGAATAGATTCTTCGTTAATTAGGTCTGCTAACCGATACCAATCTGATGTTTGAGTCAATCTCACTGGTATTCAAAAGGTCAAATGGGTCAAAAGTTGCCCAAATCTTCTTATATATATAAAACCTCAAAGAGTTTTTATTCAAAATCTTGGAAAAAAAGTGAATTGGATCCCTCCAAATTGCAGTGTCTGCTAGAGGCCAAAAAAAATTATAGGCTTTTAAAGATGATGTTAAAAACCATGTATCAACAGCAGATGTCATGTTTGTTGCTTGCAGCCTGGAATTTAGGCTAATCTGTGGGAGAACTTTTTGGACTGTTCAAAAGGGCGTGCTAGGACCGGAACAGGAAAGACTCTTGCTTTTGGCATCCCTATCTTGGATAAGATCATTCAATACAACAAGAAGCATGGGTGCGGGACATTTCTTATTTTTTTTCTTTTTTTTTTCTTTTTTTTAATTATTAAGAACTTATGTTTCTAAGTAGTACTTTAATTTCTTCTACTTTAATTGGTTCTAAAATTTTATGTATTCACCTGTTTGGGTGAATTATAACAGAAGGGGAAGGAATCCATTAGCGATTGTTATGGCTCCTACTAGAGAGCTTGCTCGCCAAGTTGAAAAGGAGTTCTACGAGTCTGCACCCAATTAGATACTCTTTGTGTATATGGTGGTTCACCTATTCAACGCCAGATGAGTACAATTGATCGCGGTGTTGATGTGATTGTGGGCACCCCTGGACATGTTATTGATTTGCTCAAAATAGGGGCTTTGAATTTATCTGAAGTTAAGTTTGCTATTCTGGATGAAGCTGATGAGATGCTTAATGTTGGTTTTGCTAAAGATGTTGAGACAATCTTGGAATATTTTCCGAAAGAGCATCAAACGATGATGTTTTCAGCTACCATGCCAAGTTGGATTGTGAAGCTTACGCACAAGTACTTAAAGACGCCATTGACTATTGATCTTGTGAGTAGCTTCTGAACATGTCATATTATTATGAAAGTTAACTTCAGTATATGGGATTGTTATTATAATTTGTCTTTGAGATCATACTGATGCAAATATTTTGATTGTAGGTGGATGATTCAAACCAAAAGTTGGCGGATTGAATTACGCTTTATTCTATCTCATCAGAAATACGTGAAAGACCATCAATTATTGGACCAATGATAATAGTATGTACTGACATTTGATTGATGATTGATCTTTAATTGTTTGGTACAAGTTTGCTAACCTCTCCCTTAAATAACCACCAAACCCAGACATGGCTTATGATCTCTGTACAGGGTTAAAAAGGAGGCGGGTAAATATCAAGTAACAGGAGATTATGAAGTGTCAGGAATGTCCTCTAAGTCTGGTCACCGCCAGAGAAAAAGAGGTTTTGTGACCAATCCATCAGTTTTCAGTCATAAATTTGTACTCATACTTGTACACAAAATTATTTTTTGATGGTTTTACCACATTATTATTGATGTCACTAAAAAGTGCAGCAAGTACTTAAAACATTTTTGTACTTCTTCCTAAAGTACTTTGTAGTTCAATTAAATGCGTATTTCTTGCTCACTTTTTAGCCTAAATGGCATCCACTATATCATGTTTACTATTTATACCCACAACTACGTGTGCACTTGATGAACATTTTTCATCATCATAGGTTCTTCATTCGGGGATAATAATAATTAGTAGTAGAATGTGAGATAATAAGTGGCCTGAAATAAGAAGAGAAGTAGGAAATATTTGATAGCTGTAGAGCTGTTTAGCCCCATCCATGCTCACAGAACTTCTGATTTGACTAAATGCTTAAACACATGATAAGAGATAGTCATTGTGACACATGATAAGTGATAGTCTTTGTGGGTCCTTCAAAAGTTATATAGCTCTATCAAGCATTTCTACAGAAGCGGAATCTTAAAAGGGTGTTTGGCTGTTGTAATATTTGTGCGAAAATGGACTTTTAAAAGGATGTTTTGTTGATGTAATAATCATCTACAGAAAAGGATGTTATACACCAACTGAGTTGACTTTTACTTTGACTTTTACATATAGTACCAAATTAACATCGCTAAACTTTTTTTAATGCTGTAGGTTAATGCAATTTATGTGAAATTTTGTGATCCTACTATTTATTCAACCACCAACAACAATGTTGTTGTCAATGTGAGGAACAACTTAGATCAAGACCTTCATCTTAATTCGTAAGTTTTGTGTTATTTTGTTTACGATGACAAATCTTTTTATGCGCATTACAAAATTGAAGAGGGTGGTTTGGACTGCTTCTTATAACCGTTTATCAGTTTATTGCGCTTTTAAAACACATAGGCAGCCTTGAAAGTGTCTGTGATTCCTTATCCAAATGGTTAAGAGACATAATGTTTTTTAAATAAAAAGTTTGCAGTTACTTTAGGGGGTGTGTGGGATTTCTTCTTTCAAGTTGCTTATGTCCTTAAGCTTTCTTTCAAGGGTTTATTTTACCTAAACAAGTTGCTTTGGCATAGTACATGAGCAATTTTACCTATACACTAAAAAATTAAATAGATATATAAGCACATAAGCAGAGAAACACTAAAATTAGCAATCCCAAACACCCTCCTTCCAAACTCTTTATTTTTCATTTTACATAAGAATAAGCAAACAAGCAGATCTAATATGCAATATCAAGCACCCCGCCCACTTGGAAATGTGGTGGATAGAAAGACTCCATATAGTCCAAATGATGTATGCAATGTAGGATTAAACTATAGAGTGCTCGGTGCAACATGTTATAGGCATAATTTGGTGTCTATAACGGCGCCATACTGAACCGTAAGGTGCGTTACAAGCACGTTATTGGTCAATTAGTTCTGAGCTAGTGAAAGCAAGAACCACGGGTATCGTTGTCCCAACGAGCGTTGAAATTGATCTAGTCACTCAAGTCGTGAGTTATGTGAGATGCATGGTTTAAAAGATGTGAATTTGTTTTAGTTATACTACGAAAGGATTGCATAAAGTTTAAATGAAATAAAGAACGATAAGAAAAGAAATAAGTTTAACCATGAAAGGAAACATGAGACTAAGTAAAGCGAAAAAGAAATAAAAGTTTAAACTAAAAAAGAAAGAAATAAGTAAATGTTTTTGTGGTTTTGAATTTTAATTAACGAAAAGAAAATAANGTCTATAACGGCGCCATACTGAACCGTAAGGTGCGTTACAGGCACGTTATATGCACCACTTTGTGTCTATAACGGCCTGTTTATGTGTGTGGTTGCTACTGTGTTTATGAGTATTATGGCTACTATTTCCCTAGGTGATATTGAGCAATGTTACAAAAATGACATTTTTCCTTACCTATATTGGTATGCTTATAACTTATTTATGTTGGTGGTTGCTGAGCATTTTGGATACACAACACAGGACCGGTTGGTTGCTTACCTCTATCCAGTATACACGTGTGACTACATCTTATTTTATTTGGTTGTATATATTTTTTAGGTGCCACTTTTTCAACTTTTTTACCCTCATATTTAATAAATATTTATTTCTTTTCATTGTAAATGCATTAAGTAAATAATTTGGTATGTTTATCTCTTATTTATCATTGTCTTAATTTATTCCAATGCAGTTTGTTCGGATAAAGGATTAAAAACTTACTAATCTAAAGTATGTTCTTTTAATGATTGTGTGTTATACTACTCCATCTTATATAGCTAAAGTCTGCCTATTTCATTATCGTGTAATAAAATATGTAAGTTTTTAATGCTGTAACTAAGTTAAGAGATTTAAAGAAAATTCGACAGAGTAACGGTATGAAATAAATAAAAGAAAACTCCACTCGATAAACGATGGAGTGCAAATAAGCCTAGCTCGGCTTGAACAACGAAACAAATAAGACACGACACTAAAAAGTTTAAGACTCAAAGACTTAAGCATATAAAAATCCAAACTCGCTACCTATAAAAAAATGAAACTCGCTATTCTAAACTTGGGACCAAACTCGCTATGAAAATTAGAAACAAAACTCGCTATCTAAAACTCTAAACTCGCTAAGTATTTAAAATGTAAACTCGTTATATATATAAAAAAAATAACCAAACTCGCTAGCCAAGTCTTCAAACTCGCTAGCTATGTGAACCCAAACTCGCTACAAAAGAAAAATTAAACTCGCTAGACACAAAAACAAAATCAAACTCGCTAGGGCTTAATAGTAGCTTACTCGCTACGAAAATTGAACCAAACTCGCTAGCCATAAAAAATAAACATACTCGCTACTAAACCCTAGTTACCAAACTCGCTATTTAGGGGTTTAAGGAACTGAGAACTAATTTACGTAAAAACTTGAAAGAAACTTTATGAAAACTTATTTAGACTCAATATTAAACAAAACCAATACTCAAAATAAACATGTAATAAGCTCACGAATCAAAATAAGCAAAAGTTATTTCTAGGGCTTGTAACTAAAAAGCTAGTTTAGACTCAAAATAAAGATTAAAAAGCTAAAGATAACTACTTTAAAACTTGTAAAGAAGCTAAACAAAAACGTAAATAAAGCTCTCACAAGCTAGCAAAACCCAAATAAGCTCAAGTCATAATCATAAGGCACGAAAATCACTTCTCATGCAAAGGTGGTGCAAGACTTTTGTGAGCTTATATTGAATCAAGATAGAAGTAAGAAGCTTGAATAAGATGGAAAGAAGGTGCAAATAAGCTAGGAAATAAGCAAAGTAAAAGACTTGGACATGAAATAAAAAGCTTGCATAATAAAAATCTTACACTATAACATGAAAATAAACTAAATTCTATGAAAAACTAAAAACTAACCAAAAACAACAACACTAAAATGAGGCCATGGGGTGGTATTTAAGGGAGTCTAGGTGACTAATCCCTTGTTTTACATTTTGCACTTAGCCCCTTAGTCTTTATAATTTTGTTCATACAAAGCATAAACTAGAGATACGACACTATCTTAACTTTCTAAAACACGACTATAGTCCTTGTAACTTTGAGGTGATGAGTTGACGAGCTTTCCAAAGATCTTCAATAATGTAAAAGTGATCACTTGCTCGGATTTAGAAAGTTATAGCTTCATAATCATCAATGAGCTTTGATTAAGTGTCTCTTGTACTTTCTTGAGCCTTTGAGAAATAATTCATCTTCACGGGCTTTTCATGAGTAGATTTCTTCTTTTGCTTCTCTTTCAAACTCTTTTCCACATCTCGTGCTCTTTTTGGGCTTTTAGGTTGCTTTTTGTGATGTTTTAGCAATATCCATACCTGCACAGTCATAAACACAAAAACACGATATCTTTGGCTTTTCGCGTTAGTTTTTGGTCTAAAATAGTCTAATAATGGTGAATAAAAGGTATGTGAATAAGCACATACCAAAATCCCCCAGACTAAGGTATTGCGTGTCCTCACGCAATGTAATCATATCACGCCTTAAGGGTAAATAATTTCAAAACCTCTCCTTACTAACTTTGAAAAGTAGCAAAACGTTCAAGAGAAATTCGAAATCATTTATTCCCTAAAACGCCCCGGCTTTCCGTTTTAGACTATGTACATCACATATTACACTATTTTAGCATATGACGGTGTGAATGACTTTCATTATCTTTTGATAACGATTAAGGGTCATAGAGCAAGAACACGATTCATAGAAAAGTGACCGATTGGATAAAATTCATCGTCCCTGATTTTTCACAAGTCCCAAACTAAGTGCAAAAACGAGATCACCGCTTACTTAGACGTTAGATACCAATACCACTCGTGGAAGTTACTTGTGTGTGGTCACCTCCCGCTCCCAAATCTTAGTGCATCTAGAATTTTTTAATTGATTTGAGAGATGAATTGCTTCATATTTTCTTGTTTCAATATGATTTAGTCCGATAAAGATATCAAATTCAAACGCTAAGTAGTTATCGATCTTCCCTTAAGAAGGTTTGCAAGAGAAATGTGGTCCACATCAAGGATATTGGATACATACAAAGACTTTGGAATACATCAAAAATAGACATAAGTTGGTGAGTACATTTCACGTGCACCTCATGCGTCCGATCTAGGATCGTAACATGCACCTCACGCGCGACCAACTTTAGTCTTAACACTAGAACTCTTGATCCATAAATCTTCAACATACATCCTTATTCTTTCCTTTTCTTTTTTTTTTCATTTTTTTCTTTTTTCTTTCTTTTTCTTGCCTTAGTAACTTCTCAACTCCGAACCTTCACGGTTTCAATCCAAGACCTACCGCCAACTGCTAGGGTTGGAATCTAGGATCCAAGGCCCGATCTCAATCCGAAGTCTTAAAGCACCTTAGCTCATACATAACAACGGGCTTTTGGGTAGCTCCGAAACCACATGCGTACTACGCTTATTCAACGATATACAATACAACTCAATTGACGTGTATCCATGATGTGTACCCAATTTCCCAAGCAAAGATTCTCTTAAGAAGATAAAGAACTACTCATCGGCTAAACCTAACATCTTTAATTAGCACACAAGATATGGGGTGAAACAATCTGATGGGAACGAAAGGCCACAAGTACCTTCGATGAGCTTTAAAGAGAACCACTACTCCACGTATGGTAACTAACTTCTAAATAAACACTATCATATCTCATTCTCCGCATTTTGAAAATCTCAACTAATGAGATCCGCAGATACTTAGCCGATAATTTTTTTAAGCCATGCATATATAAAGTAAAGTACGGGAACCGACAAAAGAGTAGCTCCTTGTATACAAAACTAGCAAAAGCTTTTATGATCATCTTTGGTTAAGGGAACATGCTAGGGCTCAACACGCCCGGATCAAGTCAAAATTTTTATTCCCACTCTTACCTAGTAGGAAAGTCAAACTCGGTGTCAAAACTTTTATTCTATTTTTGTATTTTTATATTTTTCTCATTTTTTCTTTGGAATTTTTCAAATTTTTTTTCAATTTTTTTGAATTTTTGAGGAAAGCGGGGTTGCGTAAGTAAACGACAAAGACGAAGGTGCTAGGTCAATCAAATCGAAGATTCACCCCCCCAGACTAAAGATAAACATTGTCCTCAATGTTTTCAAGGTAAGGGTAATCCTAATAATAAATCTAAGGCCGTTTATTAAGTATGCCAAAGATACCATTAGTCGATTAGATTTGGATATAGGATTTCCAAGCAAGAAGCAAGACATGGGACTCGAGTGGAGATGAGACGATCCACGAGCACGAGAGTCATCATGAATTGGAGAAATCCTGCACAAGCACAAACAACCAAGCAAACACAAGATTGGAAGAGGTCGCCCTCCTCGCGTTACTTATTAGAAACTAGAAAAACATGGATGGATAAGCATGGGGTGCCTCCCACGAAGCGCTTTGTTTTTGATCATCGAGTCACTTAGCTTGACTCTATCCCCGAATTTATTTGTCCTTGGGGAAAGTTTGGAGATCCGGGATCACCAATGGTAGATCACCTCCAAAGTAGTGTTTCAAATGATGACCGTTTACCTTAAAATGTTCCCCATTTTGATTAAAAAGTTCAACAGTACCATATGGAAAAACTTGGGCGACGGTAAACGGTCCAGACCAACGGGACTTAAGTTTCCCAAAAAATATTTTTAACCTTGAGTTAAAAAGTAAAACTTGATCACCGACATTAAAAACACGATTTTTGATTTTTGAGTCATGAATCCGTTTTGTTTTCTCCTTGTAAATTAAAGAATATTCTTAAGCTTGATCACGGAGTTCATTCAACTCATTTAACTGGATTTTTCGGTGATCACCCGCTGTTTTCAAATCATAATTCACATGTTTTAAGGCCCAGTAGGCACGATGCTCTAGCTCAATCGGAAGATGACATGCCTTTCCGTACACGAGCTTGTAAGGGGTACAACCAATTGGTGTTTTATAAGCTGTGCGGAAGGCCCAGAGTGCATCATTTAACTTGTCCGACCAAGAAGAACTATTCTCACCCACGGTTCTTTCCAAAATTCTTTTCAAGCCACGATTCGACACCTCGACTTGACCACTAGTTTGAGGATGATAAGCAGTACTAAGTCGATGGGTAACACCATATTTTGACATAACTTTTGAAAATTAGTCATTACAAAAATGAGTTCC
>LBNU01000483.1:47021-59170 GCA_014162995.1 Artemisia annua
TTTCTTGAGCCTTTGAGAAATAATTTGTCTTCACGGGCTTTTCACAAGTAGATTTCATCTTTTACTTCACTTTCAAACTCTTTTCCACATCTCGTGCTCGTTTTAGGCTTTTAGGTTGCTTTTCATGTTATTTTTGCAATATCCTTACCTGCACAGTCATAAACACAAAAACACGATATCTTTGGCTTTGAACGTTAGTTTTTGGTCTAAATAGTCTAATAATGGTGAATAAAAGGTATGTGAATAAGCACATACCATTTGTCCACTAACTTTTATGCACAGACTAAGGCAACCAGTGGAAACAAAAATGCAAGCAGTGATAAATATTACTCTCACAATGGAAAAAGAAAAACAGTGAAACTACCAATTATTCAATCAAAAGAATAGTTTCATTAATTCAAAGGAGAGTGCAATCAAACACCATCAAAACACAAACATAAAACCTAAAACAACCTACACCCCTACACCCTACACAAGTTACTCTGCAGGCTTCTTGCCCTTGCCCTGATAGCTGTGCTTGTTCTTCTGTGCACTTTTCCTTTTTTTCTCAAAGGATGACTGCAATCTTGGACAAGCAAGCCCAAGAACTTGTGATGGAGTCCTTGGTAGTCTTGAAGGCCTCTCTGGGATGGAGATTTGCTTCATGTTGGAGAGAGCTTCTCCTAAAGCTTTAGTCAGAGCCCTTGGCAACTCCTTAGACAAGGAATAGGACTCATCATCATCTGAATCATCAGATGAGCTGGAGTAGAACTCAAGAGATGGTGCAGGATTGGCAACAGGTGCAGGTTGGGCAACAGGTGCTGACTTGGCAACAGGCTTAGCAGCAGCCTTTTTTATTGGCTTCTTGGATGTAGAGGCTGAAGCACAGGGTGGAAAGTAACTAGCCCACCCTGATGCCTCTGAAGATGACTTAGAGGACATCAAAATCTCTGTGTCTGAATCAGAAGATATGTCAATGATGTTAGGAAGCTTGCTCATGATGATGTTTAGGGATTTTGTGAAAGTTACAATGTGTTTTGGTGAAGATAATGGAGAGCCGAGTCCCTTTAAATAGGCAAAGTCAAACAAAAGGTCTCATTAATTGAGATATTTACTTTCATCTATTTAGGTAGGTTGCAAAGTAAATATAGATATTATCGGGTTGACTTTGGGAAGATATTTGTGAATAGTGGCTTGGTTAAAAGTAACTTTGGTTAAAAACAAGTTTGGTTATGAGTATTCTTCGTACTATACTAACACTTGCAGGTACATAACCAAATTGTTTGCTGGGAGTTGATCATAAAAGGTGTATAACTGAGATACACAACAAATTGTTATTGATTCACTATTTCTAACCCACATAAGAATCAACTAGTCCAGAGCAAACGGCTACTGGTAAAGACTTATCAAATCCATTTATGGTTGATAGTTTACCAAAAACTATATGGTTATCAACTTACCATATTCTTTATGATTAAGAGTTGGCTAGTCCATAGCAAACGGCTCATGGTAAAGACATATCAAATCCGTTGATAGCTGGTAGTTTGCTAAAAACTACAATGAGAGCAGTCCAATTTTTTTTAACTTACCACTACTTTTGAAAATCTTTGTGAAAAAATTACCACTGCTAGTTCACAGTTTCCACTGCCAGTGTTATTTTTACCACTGTTGAACTAGCCGTTACAACTGTTGTGTCAGTAACAAACTTTTTACTAGCCGTTGAGACTAACTGCTTTCCACATTAATAGGGTGAAATTTTTAGAAGATTATCTACTTTCCTAATTGTATTTATTCTCTTAAGATACATATATTTTCCATAGATAATTCTTTCTTGCGAATA
Source organism: Artemisia annua (assembly GCA_014162995.1). NCBI lineage: Eukaryota > Viridiplantae > Streptophyta > Magnoliopsida > Asterales > Asteraceae > Artemisia > Artemisia annua. Next base: position 48,841 of record LBNU01000483.1, read on the forward strand.
ACTTTTCTAAGAAATAAACTTAAGTCCTTGTAACTTGAGGTGATGTGTTGACGAGCTTTCCAAAGGTCTTCAAAAGCTTAAAAGTGATCACTTGCTCGGCTTTAGAAAGTTTAACTTCATAATCATCTTTGAGCTTCGATTAAGCGTCTCTTTTATTTTTCTTGAGCCTTTGAGAAATAATTTGTCTTCACGGGCTTTCCTTAAGTATATTTCATCTTTGACTTCACTTTAGAACTCTTTTCCACATCTCGTGCTCGTTTTAGGCTTTTAGGTTGCTTTTCATGCCATTTATGCAATATCCTTTCCTGCACGATCACGAACACAAAAACACGATATCTTTGGCGTTTAACGTTAGTTTTTGGTCTTATTAACACTTAAACTAAGGTCAAAAGTATGTGTAAAATAGCACATACCATTTCCATAGATAATTCTTTCTTGCGAATAACTCTCAAACCCTAGCAGTATTTATACTTTTCTCTCAATTGGCGAGTTCATTATTCAATTCATACTAACACAACTTATTTTTCATCAAAAGAAACAATGGCACAAATCACTTTTGCAGATGAGCACAACCAAGTGGCAAATTTGGAAAAATCAAACGATAAGAGTGGTCCTCTTTTTCATCAGATTGTGGACTTTCTAAACACTACTCATGTGAGGTATGCTTTACTTCTTAATCCCACGATCTATATCTCTCAAATCAAACAGTTTTGGAACTCTGTTGAGTCCATCACCATTGAAGATGGAGATACACATGAATCTATGGATGCTCTTAGAGCCATAGTGGATGGGGTAACTATTGATGTTACTGAGTCATCCTTGAGGAGAATTCTCCAATTGGATGATCTCAATGGTCTCATCACATTACCCATGCCAGAAATTTGGGAAAATCTTTCATCCATGGGGTATAATACCACTAACAAAAAGGCTACTTTCAAAAGGAGTGGTTTTTGTCCCCAGTGGAGATTTTTTATTCATACTTTGTTACATTCCCTTAGTCCTAAGAAAACATCTTATGAGCAATTTAGTTCACCAATGGCTTACCCTTTGGTTTGTCTAGCCACAGATAGGATTTTTAATTGGTCTAAATATATTTTTACAAGTATGTAAGGCAATGTAAAAAGTCCAACAAAATTTTTGATGTATCCAAGGTTTTTGCAAGCAGTGTTAACTGAATTTCCACTGCAACCCCATAAAAGAGTTTACAAAATCCATTACCTTAAGCCCAANCTAGCCGTTACAACTGTTGTGTCAGTAACAAACTTTTTACTAGCCGTTGAGACTAACTGCTTTCCACATTAATAGGGTGAAATTTTTAGAAGATTATCTACTTTCCTAATTGTATTTATTCTCTTAAGATACATATATTTTCCATAGATAATTCTTTCTTGCGAATAACTCTCAAACCCTAGCAGTATTTATAATTTTCTCTCAATTGGCGAGTTCATTATTCAATTCATACTAACACAACTTATTTTTCATCAAAAGAAACAATGGCACAAATCACTTTTGCAGATGAGCACAACCAAGTGGCAAATTTGGAAAAATCAAACGACAAGAGTGGTCCTCTTTTTCATCAGATTGTGGACTTTCTAAACACTACTCATGTGAGGTATGCTTTACTTCTTAATCCCACAATCTATATCTCTCAAATCAAACAGTTTTGGAACTCTGTTGAGTCCATCACCATTGAAGATGGAGATACACATGAATCTATGGATGCTCTTAGAGCCACAGTGGATGGGGTAACTATTGATGTTACTGAATCATCCTTGAGGAGAATTCTCCAATTGGATGATCTCAATGGTCTCATTACATTACCCATGCCAGAAATTTGGGAAAATCTTTCATCCATGGGGTATAATACCACTGACAAAAAGACTACTTTCAAAAGGAGTGGTTTTTGTCCCCAGTGGAGATTTTTTATTCATACTTTGTTACATTGCCTTAGTCCTAAGAAAACATCTTATGAACAATTTAGTTCATCAATGGCTTACCCTTTGGTTTGTCTAGCCACAGATAGGATTTTTAATTGGTCTAAATATATTTTTACAAGTATGTAAGGCAATGTAAAAAGTCCAACAAAATTTTTGATGTATCCAAGGTTTTTGCAAGCAGTGTTAACTGAATTTCCACTGTAACCCCATAAAAGAGTTTACAAAATCCATTACCTTAAGCCCGAAGTTTTTCAAAATATGGATAAGGTTGGTACTTGGGTTTTTAGACCACTTTTTCCTCAAATGCTTGCAATAATTGCACAGGTACAGGGTGCAGATGCAACAATCCCAGTTGTATCCCAAAACACACCCACAATAACAGTTCCACCCATTGATTACACTCCACCAGTTACTCAGACCTATGAGAGGAGGCATAAACAGCCAACTCCTCTCATCACAACACAGCATGTCCCTGATCCTTTTGGTTTAGGAACAAGCAGTGGTGGTTCCAGGCTTCAACCTAGCCCTGCTAGGGAGGAAACTGAACCTTTGCCCTATGATTCACCTCTCCCAACAGGTAACACAGTTGGAAGTGTTGAGGGCAGTGAGCAACATATGGATTTGATGGAACTTTGTACCAACTTAGAAAAGCAGGTTGAATTTCTAAAGAATGACTTGGCACAAGTTAAGGAGCAGCATGCAAGGATTTTACTCATTTGAATGAAGAGATTCAAGCCTTGAAGGATGAGTTACAGGGGTTAAAGCAAAAGAAAAGGACTGCAAAGATGGTGATTTCATCTTCATCCTCACCCAGTGATGATTTCTTTGACGATTTTGGGAATTCTCCCAAACAGGGGAGGAAAACAGATGCTGAAACCAAGGGGAGGAGAATTGATTTCAGAGATGAAGATGATTTAGATGCTGATTTAGATGCTGATTTTGGAATTGAAGATTTTGGAATTGAAGATTTGGCATTTGAGCCAATGGGTGATATTCAAGAAGAAGTTCCTCAACAGCAGCAACTTAACACAGATCAACCAGAGCAAAGAGATTCCACTGGTGCTACTAGTATTCCTACTGCAGATCCAATTTCTACAAAAGTTCCTATTTCCACTACAGAGCAAATGGTTCCCACTGTTGGACAAACAATTACCACTGCAGAGGAAGAACTTGAAAGGATAAGGAGGGAGAAAGGTAAAGCAGTTCTGCAGAGTGAAGAGCAACCAAAAAGGAAGGTTAAAAAGAGAGTGTAAGCTCAAGTTGACTATGATGCTGAAGTTGCCAGAAAGCTAAAAGAAGATGAATTTGCAAACAAGAAGAGATTGGATGAAATGGAGATTGCAGACTTCATGGAGGCTAAAAGATTGGACAGAATGGAAACCACTGCTCCTATGGATGTAAATCCAATTTCCACTGTTCCACCTACAATTCTGAGAGAGAAGACTCTAGAATTCACATATGTACCTACAAAAGAAGAAGTTGAATTCTTGATTGCCAATGATCCAGTGATCAAGAAGACTAGTTGCAGATAAATCCTTAACTGAAGATCAAAGAACAGCTCAGTTGAAGGATTTCATTAAAATGTAGACAAGCACTTCAAGAAGCAATTGGTTCAGTCAGAAAGGGTTAAAAGAAACCAAGGCAACCAACTAAGGCACAAGTTATCTCAGTGATGAAGACTTACTGTTGCAGTGTTGGTGGCTGGAAAATGCATCAATTCAGAGGAATGACTCATGATCAGATTGAAGGTGTCTACTACAGAGTTAAAAGGCAAGATCTTGATTTTATTCCTATGAACTCTGAAGAAGAAGAAAGAAGATTTCCTCATCTGAAGAGAAAGACTAAAGAAAGTGAACCTCAGACTCAAAAGAAGACAAGATTTGCTAAAGAACAAGAAGTTCAATCTGAGAAATTCACAAAAGAACAGCTGACTGGAATGATCTTAATTGAAGAAGAAGACTTTTATCCTGACCCACTGCAAGTCAGACATCCAATTGTTGACTGGGAAGTATACACCGCTAATAATTTTGCTCCAACATGGAAGATTACAAGGTTAGGTGGTGAAACTTCATCATTCATTCAGTTTGAAGAACTTATCAAAGCATGTGACAGAGATGATCTTGACACACTGTGGAGATTGGTTCAACAAAGGTTTGATGCTGGTAGTCTCAGAGATGTGAAGGAAATGCAGTTGTGGGTTGATTTAAGAAGGCTCTATGAACCTGATGCTGGTGATAACTTTTGGAAATTTGAATCTTCATGTCCTGGTACTACATGGACTTATTATGATTCATGTGAAGTTCATCATGTTTATACAAAAGCTGGAGTGGATGCATTTATTTTTGCTGAGAAAGAATACCCACTCAGAGCTGGAACTCTCACTGTGATGCTATCTACAAGAATAAGAGTCCATGAAGATACTGAGAAAGTCAGAGCATTGATACATAGGATTCAAGAACAATGTTCAAGAGCTATTCAGGCATTAAGAAGAAAATGAAGTGTTTGGAAGAATTGCCCAAATCCTAAGAGATGATGCAGATTGAAGAAACTTATTGATTTGCAGAGCAATCATAAATTTAGGGGAGGATTGTTGGGAATAAAGCTGACAGTTATCACTGATAGGCTTGTGGAAGACACTGCTGAAGAATGCACTCGCAGTGGAAACACATTACCGCTGCTAGTACATATATTACCACTGCTATCTAGATAACTGTGATGTATTCGTATGTAGATAAGTATATAAAAGATCTTGTGTATATTCTATTTAGATAGCTTAATACTTATTTTGTAAAGAAATCCTTGTGCTATAAAAGGAGATCCTAGGTCATTGTTCTAGGTACGAATTAACCCTAGAGAGCTTCAAGGTGTAACCCTAGTGATAGCTAAGATCACTCGTATTATTATCAATAATATTGAAGCTTTGTGTTAAACCTTTACAACTGTTCTCACTTACAATACATCATATAAACCATCTTCTAAGTATTACAAAGTAAATTCCGCGTGCTTACTAATATAACTCAAAGTATCACTAACACAAGGTTTGTGTTTAGATCCATCACTAGTTATTTTATTTTATTTGTATAAGTAGCTATTTTGGTTAGTTGACTAGCAACTAATTCCGCCCACTCTTCCAAATACCCGAGATTTTACTTGCTTTTATAAAATATAAAAATACAAAAAGAATCATCCCTCAACCCCTAGACCTAAATTAGAGTAGTTTTCAATCCTAACGACACTATTCCCCGAGAGAACGATCAATCCCCCGGTACTTGCCACTTCACTATACTACATCGGTCAGGTACATTGCCTGGTGGGGGTTGTAAGCTTCTCAAGATCTCTTGAGAGGTAAAACCTAATTGCGAAGGTTGCAAAACCCATGCATCAAGTTTTTGGCGCCGCTGCCGGGGAATAGTTATTGCTTAGGTTGAAATTTTATTTTACTTAGGTCTACTCATTAGATTCCTTTCTAGTGAGATTTTTATTTTTATTTTTCTAGGTTTTCTTTATTCTATCTTTTTGTTCCCAACCCTTCGCTCAAATCTTCCTTGGCCATCATGGTCAATGAAGATCTCTCCAACCATATAGTCACTAGGAGTCGTAGTTCATTAAGAGACCTTATCCCACCTTACGCAGAACCTGAAAGGGAAATGCATAGATTAAGACAACACTCTTCAATATATGAACCAATTGGCATCACCATTAACTTTGATGAAGCCCTTTCTGAAGAGGAATTTGATCATCACGATACACCTCCTAGCCCCCGATCCAATCACAATACAGAAATTCCTGAGGATCCTACCCCCAAGTGCCTCAAGGATTACTCTTCCCCCAGCCCTCATGGCTTTTCAAATGCTATTGTGTTTCCGAACGAACACACAGAAGGGGTCTTGCGTGCAACAGACGTTTGGCTTGTCCAAAGTGTATGCAAGTTTCATGGATTGAAATCTGAAGATCCAATCCAACACATCAAAGACTTCCTGAAAATAGTGGACACAATCCATACAGACGGGGCCACTAGAGATACCTCCCGACTTCGATTCTTTCCTTTTACCCTTCAAGGTAAAGCCGAGGAATGGTACAACAAGCTTCCTTCTGAGTCCATCTTCACATGGGAACAGCTCATCTCGAAATTCTATGAAAAATTCTTTCCCATAGGAAGAACCTCGGTACTTAGAGACAAACTCCTCCGATTCCGCGTTGGGCAAGCAGAGCCCATTCATAAATCTTGGATTAGATTCAAGGATCTGATAAGACAAGTCCCCAATCATGGTATTGAACTCTGAATTCTGGTCTAAATATTCTACGGTAGTATCTCTGAAAATGACCAGAGGGGAGTGAATAACTCGGTAAAAGGAAGAATATCCAAGTTAAGTGCTGAGGAAGGGTGGAATAGGATTGAGGAATATGCTCAAGATCAAGATGATACATGAGATGAACCCGATTCGATCATGAGCATGTCTGAGGTCACACAAAAACCTCCCTTTTGAGAGCAGGTTAAGAATACTGCACGAAAGAGTATCATATCTTGACGGGTCGTGAACCGCTAAACGATTGTCAAACCCATATCTAATTTGCGACCAATGTGGTGGCCCGCACGAAGTGGAGGAATGCGGGGGAGACGCCACCACCGAAAAAGCGTGTCTGTCGAGCCATGACATCTTTGATGACCCTTCCCTCGTAATCTATTATCAAAACAACGATTTTACCCCTTGGGGGAATCTTGTGAGATATAGGGAGGGAGAAGAAGGTCCTGACTTCAAGGTTAGGAGCACCTTCAAGAATGACCTTGGGCATTTCACGCACGAAAAAGATCTTATGTTAAAAGGTCTCGACGACCTCATAACTGATCAACAAAATGACTTAAGGGCCAAGTTCGAAGAGCTCAACGCCTCACTTGGTGGCTACACCAAACCCCAAGTGGATCAAAATGACCCTTTGCTAGCCATCACCACTAGACCCGGAACGACAACTAAGGACCCCCCATACCCAGTTCAACAGTCCGACGTCACGGAACCTGACGTCTCTCACGAGGAGGGAGGTGACGTGCGCGATAAATTACCGAGCAGCCCCATCAGGTAACCTCCTCTCCACCCATTCCACCCAAACAGCCCGTGAAAGTTCCATATCTGTCCCGCCTAAAAAATCAAAAGGTTGAGAACGAAAATAAAAGGTTCTTGTCGTACTTGAAGGATTAAGTCATCACTATACCCCTCCTTGATGCATGTTACCACATGCCCAAATATAGTACATACTTAAAGAAGCTACTCGCCAACAGAAAAAAGCTCGAGGGTCTTGTGACCTTAGGAGAAGAATGTTCTGTGGTGACCCAGCGAGGATTACCAAAGAAAGTGGACGACCCTGGTAGTTTTACCTTGCCTTGTTCTATAGGATCTCTATCAGTAAAGAATGCTCTAGCCGACTTAGGGGCAAGCATCAATCTTATGCCATATTCTATGTTCCTCAAACTAGGTACTCAGGATTGAAACCAACCCGAAAGAACATCCAACTAGCTGATAGGTCAGTCAAGTATCCCATGGGAATATGTGAGAATGTGCTGGTCAAAGTGGGAAAGTTCAAATTTCTAGTTGACTTTGTCATCTTTGAAATGAAAGAAGATGATCTCGTGCCCATCATCCTAGGGAGACCATTCCTTGCAACTGCTCGAGCCGTCATTGATGTTCATGACGACAAGCTGACCTTACGAGTAGGTGCCGATAGCTTAACCTTTGACATCAAAGACACAATGAATCTTTCTCTCGAGGCAGCCAACCGGCTATATTTCATCGGTCTACAAAAGCTGGAGTGGATGCATTTATTTTTGCTGAGAAAGAATACCCACTCAGAGCTGGAACTCTCACTGTGATGCCATCTACAAGAATAAGAGTCCATGAAGATACTGAGAAAGTCAGAGCATTGATACATAGGATTCAAGAACAATGTTCAAGAGCTATTCAGGCATTAAGAAGAAAGTGAAGTGTTTGGAAGAATTCCCCAAATCCTAAGAGATGATGCAGATTGAAGAAACTTATTGATTTGCAGAGCAATCATAAGTTTAGGGGAGGATTGTTGGGAATAAAGCTGACAGTTATCACTGATAGGCTTGTGGAAGACACTGCTGAAGAATGCACTCGCAGTGGAAACACATTACCACTGCTAGTACATATATTACCACTGCTATCTAGATAACTGTGATGTATTCATATGTAGATAAGTATAGAAAAGATCTTGTGTATATTCTATTTAGATAGCTTAATACTTATTTTGTAAAGAAATCCTTGTGCTATAAAAGGAGATCCTAGGTCATTGTTCTAGGTGCGAATTAACCCTAGAGAGCTTCAAGGTGTAACCCTAGTGATAGCTAAGATCACTCGTATTATTATCAATAATATTGAAGCTTTGTGTTAAACCTTTACAATTGTTCTCACTTACAATACATCATATAAACCATCTTCTAAGTATTACAAAGTAAATTCCGCGTGCTTACTAATATAACTCAAAGTATCACTAACACAAGGTTTGTGTTTAGATCCATCACTAGTTATTTTATTTTATTTGTATAAGTAGATATTTTGGTTAGTTGACTAGCAACTAATTCCGCCCACTCTTCAAAATACCCAAGATTTTACTTGCTTTTAAAAAATATAAAAATACAAAAAGAATCATCCCTTAACCCCTAGACCTAAATTAGAGTAGTTTTCAATCCTAACGACACTATTCCCCGAGAGAACGATCAATCCCCCGGTACTTGCCACTTCACTATACTACATCGGTCAGGTACATTGCCTGGTGGGGGTTGTAAGCTTCTCAAGATCTCTTGAGAGGTAAAACCTAATTGCGAAGGTTGTAAAACCCATGCATCAAGTTTTTGGCGCCGCTGCCGGGGAATAGTTATTGCTTAGGTTGAAATTTTATTTTACTTAGGTCTACTCATTAGATTCCTTTCTAGTGAGATTTTTATTTTTATTTTTCTAGGTTTTCTTTATTCTATCTTTTTCTTCCCAACCCTTCGCTCAAATCTTCCTTGGCCATCATGGTCAATGAAGATCTCTCCAACCATATAGTCACTAGGAGTCGTAGTTCATTAAGAGACCTTATCCCACCTTACGCAGAACCTGAAAGGGAAATGCATAGATTAAGACAACACTCTTCAATATCTGAACCAATTGGCATCACCATTAACTTTGATGAAGCCCTTTCTGAAGAGGAATCTGATCATCACAATACACCTCCTAGCCCCCGATCCAATCACAATACAGAAATTCCTGAGGACCTACCCCCAAGTGCCTCAAGGATTACTCTTCCCCCAGCCCTCATGGCTTTTCTAATGCTATTGTGTTTCCGAACGAACACACAGAAGGGGTCTTGCGTGCAACAGACGTTTGGCTTGTCCAAAGTGTATGCAAGTTTCATGGATTGAAATCTGAAGATCCAATCCAACACATCAAAGACTTCCTGAAAATAGTGGACACCATCCATACAGACGGGGCCACTAGAGATACTTCCCGACTTCGATTCTTTCCTTTTACCCTTCAAGGTAAAGCCGAGGAATGGTACAACAAGCTTCCTTCTGAGTCCATCTTCACATGGAAGAACCTCGGTACTTAGAGACAAACTCCTCCGATTCTGCGTTGGGCAAGCAGAGCCCATTCATAAATCTTGGATTAGATTCAAGGATCTGATAAGACAAGTCCCCCATCATGGTATTGAACTCTGGATTCTGGTCCAAATATTCTACGGTAGTATCTATCAAAATGACCAGAGGGGAGTGAATAACTCGGTAAAAGGAAGAATATCCAAGTTAAGTGCTGAGGAAGGGTGGAATAGGATTGAGGAATATGTTCAAGATCAAGATGATACATGATATGAACCCGATTCGATCATGAGCATGTCTGAGGTCACAAAAACATCCCTTTTGAGAGCAGGTTAAGAATACTGCATGAAAGAGTATCATATCTTGACGTGTCGCGAACCGCTAAACGATTGTCAAACCCATATCTAATTTGCGACCAATGTGGTGGCCCACACGAAGTGGAGGAATGCGGGGGAGACGCCACCACCGAACAAGCGTGTCTGTCGAGCCATGACATCTTTGATGACCCTTCCCTCGTAATCTATTATCAAAACAACGATTTTACCCCTTGGGGGAATCTTGTGAGAAATAGGGAGGGAGAAGAAGGTCCTGACTTCAAGGTTAGGAGCACCTTCAAGAATGACCTTGGGCATTTCACGCACGAAAAAGATCTTATGTTAAAAGGTCTCGACGACCTCATAACTGATCAACAAAATGACTTAAGGGCCAAGTTCGAAGAGCTCAACGCCTCACTTGGTGGCTACACCAAACCCCAAGTGGATCAAAATGACCCTTTGCTAGCCATCACCACTAGACCCGGAAC
>LBNU01000483.1:59393-87232 GCA_014162995.1 Artemisia annua
GAACCGCTAAACGATTGTCAAACCCATATCTAATTTGCGACCAATGTGGTGGCCCACACGAAGTGGAGGAATGCGGGGGAGACGCCACCACCGAACAAGCGTGTCTGTCGAGCCATGACATCTTTGATGACCCTTCCCTCGTAATCTATTATCAAAACAACGATTTTACCCCTTGGGGGAATCTTGTGAGAAATAGGGAGGGAGAAGAAGGTCCTGACTTCAAGGTTAGGAGCACCTTCAAGAATGACCTTGGGCATTTCACGCACGAAAAAGATCTTATGTTAAAAGGTCTCGACGACCTCATAACTGATCAACAAAATGACTTAAGGGCCAAGTTCGAAGAGCTCAACGCCTCACTTGGTGGCTACACCAAACCCCAAGTGGATCAAAATGACCCTTTGCTAGCCATCACCACTAGACCCGGAACAACAACTAAGGACCCCCCATACCCAGTCCAACAGTCCGACGTCACGGAACCTGACGTCTCTCACGAGGAGGGAGGTGACGTGCGTGATAAAATTACCGAGCAGCCCCATCAGGTAACCTCCTCTCCACCCATTCCACCCAAACAGCCCGTGAAAGTTCCATATATGTCCCGCCTAAAAAATCAAAAGGTTGAGAACGAAAATAAAAGGTTCTTGACGTACTTGAAGGATTCAGTCATCACTATACCCCTCCTTGATGCATGTTATCACATGCCCAAATATAGTACATACTTCAAGAAGCTACTCGCCAACAGAAAAAAGCTCGAGGGTCTTGTGACCTTAGGAGAAGAATGTTCTGTGGTGACCAAGCGAGGATTACCAAAGAAAGTGGACGACCCTGGTATTTTACCTTGCCTTGTTCTATAGGATCTCTATCAGTAAAGAATGCTCTAACCGACTTAGGGGCAAGCATCAATCTTATGCCATATTCTATGTTCCTCAAACTAGGTACTCAGGATTGAAACCAACCCGAATGAACATCCAACTAGCTGATAGGTCGGTCAAGTATCCCATGGGAATATGTGAGAATGTGCTGGTCAAAGTGGGAAAGTTCAAATTTCTAGTTGACTTTGTCATCTTTGAAATGAAAGAAGATGATCTCGTGCCCATCATCCTAGGGAGACCATTCCTTGCAACTGCTCGAGCCGTCATTGATGTTCATGACGGCAAGCTGACCTTACGAGTAGGTGCCGATAGCTTAACCTTTGACATCAAAGACACAATGAATCTTTCTCTCGAGGCAGCCAACCGGCTATATTTCATCGGAGAGGTCGATGAACTATCCGATGTCAATGACGATTGTGTGGATGAACAGGTTGAAGCAGGATGGTTGCGTGACGAAGCTTTTCCTTCCTTCTTTGAGGAAGGAAAGGCTGAAGAAATCAACGCAGTCTCCTTCTACCTTAGACGGGAAGACGCTGAACCACTCGAACTTCGTAAACCCGAAAACAAGCTTAAACCTTCCATTGTCGAGCCACCCACGTTAGAACTTAAGGAACTCCCAACCCACTTGGAGTATGCTTTCCTCCAAGGAGAGGATCAACTTCCGGTAATCATTAGCTCCTCCTTAAAAGGCGAACAGAAGAATAAACTCCTAGGAGTTTTAAAGAAGTATAAAGGAGTTATTGCCTAGAGTGTAGCCGACATCAAGGGGATTGATTCAACTTTCTGCACACACAAGATCCTCATGGAGGAGGATTATAAACTGACCGTACAACCTCAAAGGCGAGTGAATCCCAACATAAATGAAGTCGTAAAGAAAGAAGTCATTAAAATCCTGGATGCAGGACTAATTTACCCAATATCAGATAGTCCATGGGTCAGTCCTGTACAGGTTGTACCTAAGAAAGGAGGGATGACAGTGGTAAAGAATGATAAAGATGAGTTGGTACCCCAGAGAACAGTCACCGGTTGGCGTGTGTGCATCAACTACAGGAAACTGAATGATGCAACCCGAAAGGATCACTTCCCTCTCCCTTTCATCGATAAAATGTTGGAAAGGTTAGCAAGTTACGAATACTATTGCATCTTAGATGGATTCTCAGGGTATTTCCAAATCCCTATCGCCCCTGAGGACCAAAAAGACCACATTCACATGCCCTTACGGTACATTCTCCTACAAGCGGATGCCTTTTGGGCTATGTAACGCTCCCGCTACTTTCCAATGGTGCATGACTGCAATCTTTCACGAATTAATGGAAGACAGCATGGAAGTCTTCATGGATGACTTTTCTGTTTTTGGAAACTCTTTCGATCGTTGTCTTGCTAACCTCGAGAAAATGCTCAAACGTTGCAAGGAAACCAACCTGGTTTTAAACTGGGAAAAGTGCCATTTCATGGTGAAAGAAGGAATCGTGCTTGGGCACAAAATCTCTGGAAACGGGATTGAGGTAGATCGAGCAAAAATCGAGGCTATATCCAAGCTGCCTTATCCTACTACGGTCAAAGCAATATGAAGCTTCTTGGGTCATGCTGGCTTGTTTTGGAGATTCATTAAGGATTTCTCAAAAATAGCTCGGCCAATGACTCAGCTGCTTGTAAAAGATGCTCCATTCGACTTCTATCAAGAATGTAAGGATGCTGATGATGTACCTCCGATCAGGTCGAAGGACCCCCTTCAAGTATGATCTCAACCTACATAATCGAAGGCTCTGGCTAGCCTCCTAAAACTTTCATTGGCGTAAAACTAATCAACTTTGATCTAGTTACCAGTTGGGAACTCGTAAATCGAAGGACTAAGCCTTTCGGGGTATCCTACGATAAGTCTTTAGGACGGAGCATATGCCAAGACAGAATATCGCTAAGACCAAGTCTTACCCACGTCCTCTCTTTCTCTTTAGCTCCCCCGCTAAACTAGGAGGAGTGGGAATTTAATCCCTAGTGGCCACCACACGTCATGGGACGCCCCCATGATCTCCGAAATTCGTGCAAACACTCTCCAAGGTTATTTCTTCCCTATAAATAACCCTGGACGAGTTGGTAATCTGGTATGCAATCTATCCTACTTTACTTTACTACACTTTTCACCTAAATTCTCGTACCAAGTACTTATTCACACGCCGGAGGTGGTTCGGAGGGTCCAACCCATGCGCAATCACTTAATGTAGTGTTTTAGTATTTCTTATTTCAGGTTATATCAAAGCTTGGCGTAATCACAACACCCCCCATACCCTTTGATCACCATCGAAGGCCTGGTCGTGCAATTTATTGTACAATCAGTGGCGCCATCCGTGGGACCCGCTACTATTAGTCCCGTTATTTCCAAGCAAATAACCAGTCAAATATACCGCTACTATTCCGGCATGAATCCAGAAAGAGAAGTTACACCCCCACCAGGTTTCTCGACCTTAACACCAATACCATCAACTGACCCTAACAACCTACCACCAATCACGTCCTCCACATTCACTACACGATCTAATCTAAAAATAACGTCCAACCACCATGTTTCGACATCTGCTCAACCTGAGCCTGTCATTAGCCCGGCCTTCGTCGAGGCCAATTTCGAAGAGTTGGAGTCATTACTCAGGGCCCGTAGAAGGCAGATCCGTAATACTGAAATGCGCAGGGAGTTGGAATACTCTAGCGATGATTACGATGAGGAGATGGAGATGGAACCAAGGCCTCAATCGAAGGGGGCACATACTCAGCAATGAGAGTAGGATCTCCTTCCAGTCAAAGGACGAATGGAAGGTCTGTCAGTTTCGAAAGGATTCCCGAAAGGGCTCCCACCAGAAGAGAGGGAACATTGGCTGAAGGCTCTAATGGGAGAAGCCAGCGAAGGGAAAACACACAGGTCAATCTCCCTCCCCTATTGGCCGCTCACTTGGGGAGAAACGAAGCAGGAGTTCCATTGCAGCCTTCCCACGCATCTGGTGTAGAAGGCGCTCCATTCAGTATGGGGGGAAACCTTCCTCCCAATGGTACATATCCCCAATTCCACACTCAACCTTACCCGCAAAACCTTTACCCACCGGTAAATGGACAGCCAAACAACCAGAGTTTCCCCCAAACTACGGTACCCTTTGGGTATCCCCTAGCTTACACTCCTTATGCTATGAATAATAGCTATCCCTTTAATATGAGCACACCTTACCATCCTTACCTTAACCAAACTCCATCCGGAATACCTTCCAACCATAATCCGTATCCTGGCATTCCTATGGGCACAGCCCCTTACAACTGTCTGTACTCGGAGCCTACGGGTTCCTCAACGCCCTTCGTTAGGTTGATCGAAGACTATCCACTACCAGACGGCCTGAAGATGCCTTCCCACATAGGCACTTATGATGGAAAGGGGGATCCGGACAACTTCTTGCATTTGTTTGAAGGGGAGATTAGGATGCAGAAATGGGTCATGCCCGTAGCCTGTCATATGTTTACGTACACCTTAAAATACTCTGCCCGGATTTGGTGGAATGGGCAGAAGCCAGGCAGCATTGTGAATCTTGATGATTTGAAGGCTAAGTTCCGGTCACATTTTAGTCAACATAAGAAATTCACGAGAACTCACCTGACCGTACACAACATCAAATAGAGGGATAGTGAAAGTACAAGAGCCTTCGTCACGAGGTACACAGACGAGACTCTTCAGATTCTAGGGTTANATGTGGAGATGGAGATGGAACCAAGGCCTCAATCAAAGGGGGCACATACTCAGAAATGAGAGTAGGATATCCTTCCAGTCGAAGGACCAATGGAAGGTCTGTCAGTTTCGAAGGGATTCCCGAAAGGGCTCCCACCAGAAGAGAGGGAACAATGGCTGAAGGCTCTAATGGGAGAAGCCAGCGAAGGGAAAACACACAAGTCAATCTCCCTCCCCTATTGGCCGCTCACTTGGGGAGAAACGAAGCAGGAGTTCCATTGCAGCCTTCCCACGCATCTGGTGTAGAAGGCGCTTCATTCAGTATGGGGGGAAACCTTCCTCCCAATGGTACGTATCCCCAATTCCACACTCAACCTTACCCGCAAAACCTTTACCCACCGGTAAATGGACAGCCAAGCAACCAGAGTTTCCCCCAAACTACGGTACCCTTTGGGTATCCCCTAGCTTACACTCCTTATGCTATGAATAATAGTTATCCCTTTAATATGAGCACACCTTACCATCCTTACCTTAACCAAACTCCATCCGGAATACCCTCCAACCATAATCCGTATCCTGGCATTCCTATGGGCACAACCCCTTACAACTGTCTGTACTCGGAGCCTACGGGTTCCTCAACGCCCTTCGTTAGGTTGATCGAAGACTATCCACTACCAGACGGCCTGAAGATGCCTTCCCACATAGGCACTTATGATGGAAAGGGGGATCCAGACAACTTCTTGCATTTGTTTGAAGGGGAGATTAGGATGCAGAAATGGGTCATGCCCGTAGCCTGTCATATGTTTACGTACACCTTAAAATACTCTGCCCGGATTTGGTGGAATGGGCAGAAGCCAGGCAGCATTGTGAATCTTGATGATTTGAAGGCTAAGTTCCGGTCACATTTTAGTCAACATAAGAAATTCACGAGAACTCACCTGACCGTACACAACATCAAATAGAGGGATAGTGAAAGTACAAGAGCCTTCGTCACGAGGTACACAGACGAGACTCTTCAGATTCTAGGGTTACACAAAGACCAACGCATCTCTGGTTTCGTACACGGTCTTTGAAACCGAACCTTGGTGGAGTTCTTATCCACCAATCTCCCAGCTACTTATAAGGGCCTCATGGAGAAAACATACACTTGGATCGAAGCTAAGGAGGTATGCACTAATGGAGCTCCTATTGAAAGCAGGGAACATGGCGGAAAGTTCTCAAGGCAGTCCTCTTGGGAAGGACCAAGGGGTAAAAATAAGAACCAGCACAGATTCACTCCTTATAAGAAAGGCCCTAACCACAGTCTGCTAGAAAACTTAACGAAGTCCCCGAAGGAAATCTTGGCTACAGAGAGGGTGGCAAAGACTTTCGAACTCCCTCCTCGAATGACTAGCAAAGGAAGGAGCCGGGACATGAACAAGTACTGCCACATCCATGAAGATTTTGGCCATGAGACGAATAGGTGCAGAGAATTGAAAAAGCAGATAGAGGAAGCTGTCAAGTCGGGACAGTTGACACATCTAGTGAAAGGTATAAGAAAGGGAAAAGAAAAGGCTGCCGACACACCATTGGAGAAGAATGACGTTCACGAAGCTCCTATCCTTATGGTTCGTAGGGGAGGTCCTAGTCAGAAAAGGAAAGAAATAGAGGAGGGGGCACCCAAAGTAGGGGAAGTAACGTTTCCACCTTTAGCAGGTCAACCCCCCTCAGATGACCTTGTAGTCATAAAGGTCCTCATTTTTAACCGAGAGGTAAACAGGGCCTATATGGACTGCGGAAGTTCTTGCGAGATCATATATGAACACTGTTTTCTGAAGCTCAAGCCTTCTATCAGATCGTAGAGGGTGGACTCGAAGATACCTCTAGTGGGCTTCTCGGGGGAACACTCGTGGCCTCTGGGAGAAGTTCCCCTGGACATTACCATTGGCGAAGGCCAACTCGTAAGGACGGAGACACTCACATTCGCGATCGTAAGGTCAGATTCCTCTTATAATCTGTTAATAGGAAGGACCGCCATGTAGAAGATGGGCATTGTGGTATCCACCATACACACAACAGTTAAGTTCCAAACAGCCAATAGGATAGGGACAGTACTGTCCAGTTATCACATGAACCAAGGCCTCAATCAAAGGGGGCACATACTCAGAAATGAGAGTAGGATATCCTTCCAGTCGAAGGACCAATGGAAGGTCTGTCAGTTTCGAAGGGATTCCCGAAAGGGCTCCCACCAGAAGAGAGGGAACAATGGCTGAAGGCTCTAATGGGAGAAGCCAGCGAAGGGAAAACACACAAGTCAATCTCCCTCCCCTATTGGCCGCTCACTTGGGGAGAAACGAAGCAGGAGTTCCATTGCAGCCTTCCCACGCATCTGGTGTAGAAGGCGCTTCATTCAGTATGGGGGGAAACCTTCCTCCCAATGGTACGTATCCCCAATTCCACACTCAACCTTACCCGCAAAACCTTTACCCACCGGTAAATGGACAGCCAAGCAACCAGAGTTTCCCCCAAACTACGGTACCCTTTGGGTATCCCCTAGCTTACACTCCTTATGCTATGAATAATAGTTATCCCTTTAATATGAGCACACCTTACCATCCTTACCTTAACCAAACTCCATCCGGAATACCCTCCAACCATAATCCGTATCCTGGCATTCCTATGGGCACAACCCCTTACAACTGTCTGTACTCGGAGCCTACGGGTTCCTCAACGCCCTTCGTTAGGTTGATCGAAGACTATCCACTACCAGACGGCCTGAAGATGCCTTCCCACATAGGCACTTATGATGGAAAGGGGGATCCAGACAACTTCTTGCATTTGTTTGAAGGGGAGATTAGGATGCAGAAATGGGTCATGCCCGTAGCCTGTCATATGTTTACGTACACCTTAAAATACTCTGCCCGGATTTGGTGGAATGGGCAGAAGCCAGGCAGCATTGTGAATCTTGATGATTTGATGGCTAAGTTCCGGTCACATTTTAGTCAACATAAGAAATTCACGAGAACTCACCTCACCGTACACAACATCAAACAGAGGGATAGTGAAAGTACAAGAGCCTTCGTCACGAGGTACACAGACGAGTCTCTTCAGATTTTGGGGTTACACAAAGACCAACGCATCTCTGGTTTCGTACACGGTCTTCGAAACCGAACCTTGGTGGAGTTCTTATCCACCGATCTCCCAGCTACTTATAAGGGCCTCATGGAGAAAACATACACTTGGATCGAAGCTAATGAGGTATGCACTAATGGAGCTCCTATTGAAAGCAGGGAACATGGCGGAAAGTTCTCAAGGCAGTCCTCTTGGGAAGTANACCTTGGTGGAGTTCTTATCCACCGATCTCCCAGCTACTTATAAGGGCCTCATGGAGAAAACATACACTTGGATCGAAGCTAATGAGGTATGCACTAATGGAGCTCCTATTGAAAGCAGGGAACATGGCGGAAAGTTCTCAAGGCAGTCCTCTTGGGAAGTACCAAGGGGTAAAAATAAGAACTAGCACAGATTCACTCCTTATATGAAAGGCCCTAACCACAGTCTGCTAGAAAACTTAACAAAGTCCCCGAAGCAAATCTTGGCTACAGAGAGGGAGGCAAAGACTTTCGAACTCCCTCCTCGAATGACTAGCAAAGGAAGGAGCCGAGACATGACCAAGTTCTGCCACATCCATGAAGATTTTGGCCATGAGACGAATAGCTGCAGAGAATTGAAAAAGCAGATAGAGGAAGCTGTCAAGTCGGGACAGTTGACACATCTAGTGAAAGGTATAAGAAAGGGAAAAGAAAAGGCTGCCGACACACCATTGGAGAAGAATGACGTTCACGAAGCTCCTATCCTTATGGTTCGTAGGGGAGGTCCTAGTCAGAAAAGGAAAGAAATAGAGGAGGGGGCACCCAAAGTAGGGGAAGTAACGTTTCCACCTTTAGCAGGTCAACCCCCCTCAGATGACCTCGTAGTCATAAAGGTCCTCATTTTTAACCGAGAGGTAAACAGGGCCTATATGGACTGCGGAAGTTCTTGCGAGATCATATATGAACACTATTTTCTAAAGCTCAAGCCTTCTATCAGATCGTAGAGGGTGGACTCGAAGATACCTCTAGTGGGCTTCTCGGGGGAACACTCGTGGCCTCTGGGAGAAGTTCCCCTGGACATTACCATTGGCAAAGGCCAACTCGTAAGGACGGAGACACTCACATTCGCAATCGTAAGGTCAGATTCCTCTTATAAACTGTTAATAGGAAGGACCGCCATGTAGACGATGGGCATTATTGTGGTATCCACCATACACGCAACAGTTAAGTTCCAAACAGCCAATAGGATAGGGACAGTACTGTCCAGTTATCACAAGAGGGGGACACCAGAGGCGGGAAAAAAGATCAAGGAAAGTCCTCAAGAGCCTCCGAAGGCTATTCTAAGCTGTGGGGATGCCGAAGAGCGTATTGTGGTGAATGAGCTTCATCCAGAACAAATGGTAGTAATCGGAAAACAACTCCCTGTCACCCTCAAAGCAAGCCTAGAAAAGCTCCTGAAGGACAACAAAGATATCTTCGCATGGACATACTCCGATATGACAGGGGTTCCGAGAAGTCTCATGATTGATGGTAAGCCCTTCGGAACAGAACATAAACTCAACGAATTCAAGCACATTGAGCCTATCAAACAAAAGCGTCGGAGTCTTGCACCTGAGAGAAACGCTGCAGCTTGCAAAGAAGTAGACGAACTAGTGCAGGCAGGTATACTCAGGGAGGTAAAATACCAAACGTGGGTGGCTAACCCAGTTATGGTAAAATAAAGTGACGGAGGATGGCGTATGTGTGTTGACTTTACTGACATCAAGAAAGCATGTCCAAAGGATTGCTACCCCCTCCCAGAAATAGACTGGAAGATAGAATCCTTATCAGGGTTTCGTCTAAAATGCTTCTTAGACGCCTACAAAGGATACCATCAGATACAAAAGGCAGAAGAGGACGAAGAAAAAACAGCTTTCTACACAGTAAAGGGAGTTTATTGCTATAAGAAAATGCCCTTCGGTTTATAGAACGCAGGGGAAACCTACCAGCGTTTGATAGACAAGGCTTTCAATAAGCAGATAGGAAGGAATCTAGAAGCATACGTCGACGATATGGTCATCAAGAGCTAAACAGAAGAAGATCTGCTATCCAACATCTAAGAAACCTTCGATCAGCTGAGGGCCATTAATATGAAGCTGAACCCGAAGAAGTGCTCGTTTGGTGTCGAAGAGGGACAATCCCTTGGGCACTTGATCATAAAGCAAGGAATCAAAGCAAGCCCCTCGAAGGTAAAAGCCATAACCGATCTGCAAGCTCCAAAAATGCTAAAGGAGGTACAAAGCCTCAATGGAAAGCTAGCCGCGCTGAGCAGGTTCTTGTCGAAGGGGGCAGATCGATCACTACCAATTTTTAAGACCCTTAAAGGATGTATGGACAAAAAGACTTTTCAATGGATCATCGAAGCTGAAGCCGCTTTTCAAAAGTTGAAAGAGTTTATGGAAATCCTACCGACCCTCACTACCCCAATCAAAGAGGAGGTGCTATACATGTATATCGCGGCGTCGTATGAAAGTATTAGCGCAGTACTCCTGGCAGAGAGGGAAAAGAGGCAAGTTCCAATCTACTTCGTTAGCCGGGTTTTGCAAGGAGCTGAATTAAATTATCCAGAATTAGAAAAGCTAATTCTTGCTTTAGTTCACGCCGCAAGACGCCTCCGAAGGTACTTCCAAGCTCACCCGATCACATTACTGACCGACTAGCCCATTAAACAAATACTATCGAAGCCTGAGAAGTCGGGAAGGATAGCTAGATGGGCCATTGAATTCGGAGAGCATGAAATAGAATACAAAGGGCGAAACTCGATAAAAGGTCAGATACTCGCAGACTTCCTCGCTGAAACTCCCTCCGAACCAAGTAAAGATAAGGGGCCTCCCAAGAAGGAGTCTACGAAGAAGGAGGATAACTGGAAGTTATACACAGATGGAGCCTCAAGCTCTGACGGTTCAGGAGCAGGGTTGATGCTAGTCAATCCAGAAGGGAAAGAGTACACGTACGCACTACGATTCGAATTTGAAGCAACCAACAACGAGGCAGAATATGAAGCTTTGCTAGCAGGTCTACGTCTAGCTAAAGATATGGAAGTACGAAACCTTTCGATCTTCGTTGACTCGCAGCTGGTCGCCAATCAAATTAAAGGCTCCTATGAGGCAAGGCAACCCACCATCAATTAAACAATACCTGGATAAAGCAAAGGAAATCCTGAAAGGATTTGAATCCTATACCATTGAGCATGTTCGAAGAAACCAAAATAAGAGGGCAGACGCGTTAAGCAAGCTAGCCTCAATGGCCTTTGCTCACTTAACAAAAGAGGTCTTAGTTGAGGTTTTAGCTGACAGGTCTATTTAGAGGAAGGAAGTAGCGGATGTGATTCCCGAGGAAGAATCCAATTGGATGACTCCCATAAGGGAGTACTTGATAAGCGGTATTCTGCCGTAGGATCCAAAGCTAGCAAGGAAAATCAGGATCAAGGATCCACAATACAGGCTAATAGGAGACCACTTTTACAGAAGATCTTTTTTATCTCCTTGGCTTCGTTGTGTTGGACCCAAACAAGCTGCGAACATAATTTCTGAAGTCCACGAAGGATCTTGCAGCCTACACGCAGGACCTCGCTCTGTCGTTTCTAAGATAATGAAGCTAGGGTACTACTGGGCATCAATGCATAGGGATGCAATGGAAATAATACATAAATGCGAGGCGTGCCAGATCTACTAAAAGGTCCCAAGATTACCTAAACAAGGCATGACTTATTTCACATCTGCATGGCCTTTTTCCCAATGGGGAATCGACATAGTCGGGCCCCTGTTAGTAGCACCAGGAGGAGTGAAATTTTTGGTCGTAGCCATTGACTATTTCACCAAATGGATCGAAGCCAAGCCTTTAGCATCTGTGACAGGCAGACACATGGAGAAATTTGTATGGGAACACATTATTTGCCGCTTCGAAGTCCCCCACATCATCATATCTGATAACGGGAAGCAATTTGCCAAAGGAGGATTCCCCAGTTTTTGCAATGGTTTAAAAATCAAGCAATCATTCGCATCTGTGTATCACCCTCAAGGTAGTGGCCAAGTAGAGGTTACCAATAGAGAATTGTCAATGGAATCGAAAGAAGGCTGGGACGAAGTCACCATGGGTGGGTAGACGAGCTACCCTAAGTTCTTTGAGCTCATAGGACACATCCTGAGTCGAGCCATGAGGAAACACCTTTTAGTCTCACTTATGGCACAGAAGCTGTCATTCCCTCAGGGATAAGTGTGGAAACGGAGAGCATTATGAACTTTGATGCCTCAGAAAACGAGGGAAAGCTTCGAGAAAACCTAGATTTACTCGAAGAAAGGAGATAAATAGCTTCCATTAGAGAAGCTACGTACAAGTATAAGTTGGAAAGATACTACAACAACAGGGTTCGACCTTCGAGCTTCAAACCAGACGAGTATGTCCTTCGACTTAATAGCGCAAGCAAAGCCGAATACCAAGGAAAGTTGGGACCGACATGGGAAGGACCTTACGTAATAGTAGAAGCCTACGGTAAAGGAGCCTATAAACTGGCGACAATCTTTGGAGACGAAGTCGACAGGACATGGAATGGCACCAACCTTCATAAGTTTTACATATAAGACTTACAACCTTTTAGAGAATTTGTTTGTTCCAAATTTATGTATTGCACTCTTCTCATTCTGGGAAAGAAGCATTAATGGTAGGCGTCTTAGTATTCATTTCATCAAAATGATGTAATCCTTCCTACCCAATTAATGATATAACGCATTTCCCTCGAATCTCTTATTTTGTTTTATACAAGAAAGATTTATTCGGCCAAGTACCACAAGTTTCAATGTTCGAAGGATGACTTAAGATATTTATGTCTTGCACACAACATCCATTATAATTCACATTAACTTTCCTAAAACGTCTATGGGTATTCGAAGCCCCCTAACTATGAGGATAAAGATGGAGTGGGTCACAACCCTCTGTCAGCAGTTAAATTATACGATTGCTAAAAATCTTGGTTCAAAATACACACAATAAGGATACTCATCTAGGTTGTATATTAACGTTATTGGATAACGTTGAGAGAAGAGAATCATATATTGAAAGGATAAAAAATCCTAAGGCAAGTAGATAACAAAAAAAGGAAAACATCCTAAAAAACAAAAGTAGCAAGAAGAAAAATGTTCGGAGGGTACAAACCCCCCTCGGGATAAAATCATTGCCAACAAGGCAGCATTCATGCGTTCTTTGATGAGTTGGGATCTTCTTGATGAGAGGGAGGCTTCACAGGAGAGGTCCTCCTAATTGGAGAAGAAGGCTGAATCCTGCGGGGTTTCTTCAACAGTAGTTTCTCAACGGAGGCCATGGGATCTTTGGTTGCCTCTGAAAGAAAAGGAAACTCTGCTCATGCAAATGCATTACTGACATCCTCGTATTCCTTTTCATGTGAAGGGCGATAGTAAGGAACCTTCGACAGGATCACGGGCTCTCCAGTTTCAGCAATTTCTTCCAGAGTAGTACATTTACCATGAAACATGGCAGCATTCACCAAGTTGGCCACTACTTGTCTAACTTCATCACTATTGTACAGTTCTATAGCGATGTAAGGAACAACATTGGCCACAACCTCTGCCCTATCCTTCTGGAGACCTTCACATTGAAGACTTAGAGCAGCTGCATCCTGTTGTAATTTAGTTTTTTGCTCTATAAGTCTATTCTATTCAGTTTTCAGACCGGAACACTTCGACTCAAGAACAGACACTCTCTCCTTTAACCCAATCGCTTGGCCTCCTCCATCTTGAGCCTACCACACTCAGCCTGGGCTTCCTTTAGTTGACTAGCAAGCTTCATGGCATTGGCTCATAGATCTTGTACAGTTGGGTTCTTCTCAATATCTTTTGTGGCTTTGTCACACTTTGCCTTCAACTCGGTGATCAAGAGCTCCCTATGTTTCTCTTGAGCCCGAACCACACTCAACTCCTCTTTAGCATTTTTTACAGTCCGAACTAGCTCTCTTGTTCGGGTATTGAGATGGTTATCCAGGATAGCTTGCCTTGTGTAACTTTTGTCATGAAGGTTACACAACTTCTCTATTGACATATTGTCAAGGATTCCCTTCCAGTGGGCCGGAGTAACACCTTCAACCAGTCGGTGGCAAGCTTGGGAGTTGGGAAGCTCCTTTGTGTTAGATAACCCTGCACATATTTGAATGGTGAGATGTTTGAAGTGTTAAATTAACTTCGTGACAATATTTGATTCATCATGAGTTGTTACCATGGATGTCCTCATCATCTGAATCCTCGGAGGGTGCTGTAGCAGCAGTTTTATCCTGGGATTCCTTCTGTTTTGTGGCTCTGGAAAGGGGAGTGGGTATGTCAAGCTTCCTCTTGGATAGGGCTTCGAAGCTTTCATTCTAGTCCCTTTCCTTTCACGAACTCTATCGGCTATACCAGAGGTTCCAGCATAGGTCAAAGGGCCATCATCGGAGGAAACGATTTCCACATCAGGAATGTCTTCTATTGCCAAAGGAGCCTCCTCAGCATTGAGGGGGGCCACCCCTTCGACTGATGTCGTTGGCTCTAATACCATGGCATCTACCTCATTATTGTTGACTGAGACTGAAGGAGAACCTACCCCATAGCTAAAGTCTCTGGGATCCCTGGGAATGAAGCTAGCTTCCTTTGCGCCACCAGACACGACGAAGTTTCGGAAGGCCATTACTGCAAAATAAATAGATACATAAATATAATCAGGTATGTTATTCACCTATGTTAAGTTACATATACATAGTTTGGCCATCACAATGGATTTCTGGCAATAAAGGAGATCCTTCCCAACGGTCCACAAGACCAGCCATAAAAAAGATGGGCTCTGGAAAAGTTTGCACATCCACCGGGTGTCTAGCGAGGCGTTGGTAGAGTGGATCGCTTCGGACATTGAGGGGAAGTTGATCGTTGAATTTCTTGCGGTCAAAGCGGAATGCCTCATTCAAAAGTGCTGGATATTCTGGAGGTATGATTGTATCTTGCACATAAAAGAATTTTCCTTTCCAATTGGTTATGTTTATAAATGGTTTGGTGATCAATACGGGCACATCTGCTTCACCCCTCTTCGACAGTGTTAGCCAATCTCCTCCAGGACATAGGTTAAGAAAGCCTCGAAGCACATTTAGTGTGGGCTCGTAACCATACGCTTTACACATTACTATGTAAGTGGTAAGTTTGGCTAGACCGAAGGGGTTAAACCTTGAAATGTGCACCTGATAATATTGTAGCATCTCTAGAAATAAAGGATGCAGGGGTATTCTCAGATTTGACCGGGTGAAGGCATGAGTATACAAACCCACATACCCTTTTGGGGCATCATAGATGCTTTGGTTATCTTTTGGGAGCATAACTTTGTGTTGTTTGGGTATTGGGTAATCATCTAGAAATAGGGCTAAGGCTTCTCTCCAAAGAGTACATTTTTGTTATCTTATAATACGTTTAGCATCCATACTCATTGCTACTCGGTGATACCTAAAGTTCTAACTACAAGATAAGGGAGGAGGTTACCTTTTGATTGTTGCAGATGAACACGTCACAGCTTTATGAAAATTGCAGTGGAAAAAGGTGTGTGTAGATTAGGGTTTGAGAGTACATGGGTATTTATACTATACGTACTCGTATCCGGTAGAGGCTTTAAATTTTGAAAGATAGTTGAGATTACCGATAATTATGCCGTTACAATCTTTTGTTCAACGGATAAGTCATAAGCATGCGCATTTAATGCATTTTTGAATTTCAAAAAAAAAAATTTCCTATATCCAATTTTCGAGGATAGGGGGAAGTCATTGAGTTGTGATAGAGTTGAAAGCCATATATCCTTGTACGCATATCTAACTTTCAACTAGGGGGCTTGATGACGTACCCTCCGATCAGGTCGAAGGACCCCCTTCGAGTATGATCGCAACCTACATAATCGAAGGCTCTGGCTAGCCTCCTAAAACTTTCATTGGCGTAAAACTAATCAACTTTGATCTAGTTACTAGTTGGGAACTCGCCAATCGAAGGACTAAGCCCTTCGGGGTATCCTACGATAAGTCTTTAGGATGGAGCATCTGCCAAGACAGAATATCGCTAAGACCAAGTCTTACCCACGTCCTCTCTTTCTCTTTAGCTCTCCCGCTAAACTAGGAGGAGTGGGACATTAAGCCCTAGTGGCCACCACACGTTATGGGACGCCCCCATGATCTCCGAAATTCGTGCAAACACTCTCCAAGGTTATTTCTTCCCTATAAATAGCCTTGGACAAGTTGGTAATCTGGTATGCAATCTATCCTACTTTACTTTACTACACTTTTCACCTAAATTCTCATACCAAGTACTTATTCACACGCCGGAGGTGGTTCGCAGGGTCCAACCCCTGCGCAATCACTTAACGTAGTGTTTTAGTATTTCTTATTTCAGGTTATATCCAAGCTTGGCGTAATCACAACACCCCTCATACCTTTTGATCACCATCGAAGGTCTGGTCATGCAATTTATTGTACAATCAGATGCCTTCGACCAATTGAAGAAGGAACTCACGCAAGCTCCAATTATGGTTACCCCCAATTGGGAGCTACCTTTTGAGATCATGTGTGATGCTAGTGATTACATTGTTGAAGCAGTGCTAGGCCAAAGGCTTAACAAACACTTCCAGCCAATATATTACGCTAGCAAAACCATGAATCCTGCTCAAGAAAACTACACCACCACAGAAAAGGAGCTGTTAGTCGTGGTATTTGCTTTTGATAAGTTTCGCCAATATCTTGTCCTCTCGAAAACCGTCGTCTTCACTGATCATTCAGCTCTTTGATACCTTTTCACTAAACAAGACGCTAAACCACGACTAATCCGTTGGATCCTATTCTTGCAGGAGTTTGAAGTAGAAATCCGTGATAAGAAGGGAGCAGAAAATCTAGCGGCTGATCATCTATCTCGGCTAGAAAACCCCAGCCTAAGCGAATCTGGTAAGAGCGAGATTCGAGATTCGTTTCCCGATGAACAACTCATGTTAATAAATGATTATGAACCATGGTACGTAGATTATGCTAACTACCTAGCAAGCAGAATTGTTCCCGAACACTTGAACTGACATGAGAGGAAGAGGTTCTTCGCTCAATTAAAATACTACTTTTGGGATGAACCTTTTTTATTCCGCAAAGGCCCCGATCAAGTGATCAGGCGATGTGTTTCTGAGAAGGAGGCAGTCAGAATCATGAAAGAATGTCATGCAGGTCCATCCGGAGGACATCATGGAATGAATACTACCGCACGAAAAAATTTTGATGCAGGATTCTATTGGCCTACAGTATTTCGTGATGTGAAAGGAATGATCCAGGCATGTGACGCTTGTCAAAGAGCGGGGAATATCTCCAGGAGAGATGAAGCACCCCAGAATTATATACAAGTTTGTGAGGTTTTCGATGTCTGGGGAATTGACTTCATGGGACCCTTTCCATCTTCAGGAGGGAATGAATACATCCTAGTGGCCATTGACTATGTCTCAAAGTAGGTAGAGGCGCAAGCCCTTAAGATCAACGATGCTAGGGTAGTCATTCATTTCTTAAAGAAACTGTTCGCTAGATTTGGCATTCCAAAAGCTCTTATTAGTGACTGAGGAACCCATTTTTGCAATACGAAAATGGAAAAGGTCATGAAAAGATATGGAGTGTCCCATCGATTCTCCACTGCTTATCATCCTCAGACCAACGGTCAAGTTGAAAACACCAATAGGGCAATGAAAAGGATATTTGAGAAAACAGTCAACCAAAATAGGAAAGACTGGTCCTTCAAACTAGATGAAGCTTTGTGGGCTTTCCGAACTGCTTATAAGACACCTATAGGAACAACCCCTTTCCGTATGGTCTATGGCAAGGCATGTCACCTCCCAGTAGAACTGGAGTACAAGGCATATTGGGCACTTAAGTCCTGCAATTTGGATTACATGATCGCATGAACAAATAGATTCTTACAGCGCCAAGAGCTTGATGAATTGAGATTGGAAGCTTATGAATCTTCCATTACGTACGAGGAAAGAGCGAAAAAATGGCATGACCAACGGATTAAGAAACCTAAGGAATTCTCGGAGGGAGATAAGGTTTTATTACATAACTCACCTTTAAGGTTATTTCCTGGGAAACTGAAGTCCAGATGGTATGGGCCATTCACTGTGAAGAGCTCCTCAAGAGCTGGAGCCGTAGTATTAATTGATGACGAGGACAGGGAATTCATAGTGAATATACAACGAGTTAAGCATTATCAAGAAAGTGGTAATGAAATGATCAATGAGGAAGACATAACCTTTGATGATGAAGTCACGTGAGAGAGTGACTTTGAGTCTAGCTACAAGACTCGTTAATAAAGAAAAGCGCTTCTTGGGAGGCAACCCAAGCTTTATTTGTTTTGTTTGTTTGTTTATTTGATTTTATTTGTTTCCGTATGCATGTTTTATTTTTATCTCTAATAATTCAAGTTTCAAATTAAATTGTGAAAATGCTTTATTTTGTTTTTAACTTCGTCTTAACTACATATAAAGGTATTTTGCAAAAGATAAGTGTAAGGGAAATCTAAATTTGTTTATAAGAACGAATTGGACATGAATTGTAGTGATATAAAATGAACATACATATTAGTATTTGTTTGAGTCAAATGCTTGTATCGATTCATAATGAAATTTTGCAGGATTCCAGGAATTAAGGTAATTGTTTTTCTAGAAACTTTCCGGAAACTAAACATAAGAATTCTGTTAGATCAATTCTGACGGCATCAGCCTTTAAAGGCTGACGGCGTCAGGTACTGATTCCAGAAAAAGTTTTTAAAATTTAGTTTTTCTGCCAGATTATAAAAATCACGGCATCTTTAATTCCAGGAATTTGTAAAACTTTCATTCCACAAGCATTATATCCTTATATAGATTTTGTCGCCGATTTTACGCAAGGTTTGCCTAGATTGTTTTCTCAGGTTTAACAGGTTACATTGGACAAGAAGATGAACATGGAATCAAGTTCATGACATCAAGCTTTTGGCGTCGCTTTGACCTTGGAGCTTTTACATCATCTTGGAAGAAGATCTAACCATGTTACCACACGATCCAAATCAAACGAATCAGGGGAGTATTTGTTTCATTCTTTCATTTTCTTTACTTTTACATCTTTTAGTGAACATTGGAGACAATGTTCGGTTTAACTGTAAGGGGGTAAATGCAGACACCTTAGAAAATGCTATTACGCTTGATTTTTGTTTTGTTTAATGGTAGATGTGTAATAAAGCCGAGAGAAATATTTGTTAGGGCAATTTTAGCGCCAAATTTAAAAAATTTTACAACATATAGGAGTGAAACTTTAGGCATAATAAGCGTCTCATGGATGGGAGTTGTATTACTAGCACAAAAACCGTACCACTCAAAAGTTTTCCCCCAAATATGTGAGGTTCGCCCCTACAATTGTTAGGAAAAGCATTCATTGTTGGTGCTTGTGTGTGTACCGGTAGTTAGTGACCATCCCAAATCCACAAGTGAGACTACATTCGTGTAGTTAGATTTACTACATGATAAGAGGCATTAGGATAACCCTTGTTTTACACCAGTATTATAATTACATTGACTTCATTGGTCAAGTTAGGATAACTGGAAGTTATACACAGATGGAGCCTCAAGCTCTGACGGTTCAGGAGCAGGGTTGATGCTAGTCAATCCAGAAGGGAAAGAGTACACGTACGCACTATGATTCGAATTTGAAGCAACCAACAACGAGGCAGAATATGAAGCTTTGCTAGCAGGTCTACGTCTAGCTAAGGATATGGAAGTACGAAACCTTTCGATCTTCGTTGACTCGCAGCTGGTCGCCAATCAAATTAAAGGCTCCTATGAGGCAAGGCAACCCACCATCAAACAATACCTGGATAAAGCAAAGGAAATCCTGAAAGGATTTGAATCCTATACCATTGAGCACGTTCGAAGAAACCAAAATAAGAGGGCAGACGCGTTAAGCAAGCTAGCCTCAATGGCCTTTGCTCACTTAACAAAAGAGGTCTTAGTTGAGGTTTTAGCTGACAGGTCTATTTAGAGGAAGGAAGTAGCGGATGTGATTCCCGAGGAAGAATCCAATTGGATGACTCCCATAAGGGAGTACTTGATAAGTGGTATTCTGCCGAAGGATCCAAAGCTAGCAAAGAAAATCAGGATCAAGGCTCCACAATACAGGCTAATAGGAGACCACCTTTACAGAAGATCTTTTTTATCTCCTTGGCTTCGTTGTGTCGGACCCAAGCAAGCTGCGAACATAATTTCTGAAGTCCATGAAGGATCTTGCAGCCTACACGCAGGACCTCGCTCTGTCGTTTCTAAGATAATGAAGCTAGGGTACTACTGGGCATCAATGCATAGGGATGCAATGGAAATAATACATAAATGCGAGGCGTGCCAGATCCACTCAAAGGTCCCAAGATTACCTAAACAAGGCATGATTTTCACATCTGCATGGCCTTTTTCCCAATGAGGAATCGACATAGTCGGGCCCTTGCTAGTAGCACCAAGAGGAGTGAAATTTTTGGTCGTAGCCATTGAGTATTTCACCAAATGGGTCGAAGCCAAGCCTTTAGCATCTGTGACAGGCAGACACATGGAGAAATTTGTATGGGAACACATTATTTGCCGCTTCGAAGTCCCCCACATCATCATATCTGATAACGGGAAGCAATTTGCCAAAGGAGGATTCCCTAGTTTTTGCAATGGTTTAAAAATCAAGCAATCATTCACATCTGTGTATCACCCTCAAGGTAGTGGCCAAGTAGAGGTTACCAATAGAGAATTGTCAATGGAATCGAAAGAAGGCTAGGACGAAGTCACCATGGGTGGGTAGACGAGCTACCCTAAGTTCTTTGAGCTCATAGGATACATCCTAAGTCGAGCCATGAGGAAACACCTTTTAGTCTCACTTATGGCACAGAAGCTGTCATTCCCTCAGAGATAAGTGTGGAAACGGAGCGCATTATGAACTTTGATGCCTCAGAAAACGAGGGAAAGCTTCGAGAGAACCTAGATTTACTCGAAGAAAGGAGAGAAATAGCTTCCATCAGAGAAGCTACGTACAAGTATAAGTTGGAAAGATACTACAACAACAGGGTTCGACCTTCAAGCTTCAAACCAGGCGAGTATGTCCTTCGACTTAATAGCGCAAGCAAAGCCGAATACCAAGGAAAGTTGGGACCGACATGGGAAGGACCTTACGTAATAGCAGAAGCCTACGGTAAAGGAGCCTATAAACTGGCGACAATCTTTGGAGACGAAGTCGACAGGACATGGAATGGCACCAACCTTCGTAAGTTTTACATATAAGACTTACAACCTTTTAGAGAATTTGTTTGTTCCAAATTTATGTATTGCACTCTTCTCATTCTGGGAAAGAAGCATTAATGGTAGGCGTCTTAGTATTCATTTCATCAAAATGATGTAATCCTTCCTACCCAATTAATGATATAACGCATTTCCCTCGAATCTCTTGTTTCGTTTTATACAAGAAAGATTTATTCGGCCAAGTACCACAAGTTTCAATGTTCGAAGGATGACTTAAGATATTTATGTCTTGCACACAACATCCATTATAATTCACATTAACTTTCCTAAAACGTCTATAGGTATTCGAAGCCCCCTAACTATAAGGATAAAGATGGAGTAGGTCACAACCCTCTGTCAACAGTTAAATTATACGATTGCTAAAAATCTTGGTTCAAAATACACACAATAAGGATACTCATCTAGGTTGTATATTAACGTTGTTGGATAACGTTGAGAGAAGAGAATCATATATTGAAAGAATAAAAAATCCTAAGGCAAGTAGATAACAAAAAAAGGAAAACATCCTAAAAAATAAAAGTAGCAAGAAGAAAAATGTTCGGAGGGTACAAACCACCCTCGGGATAAAATCATTGCCAACAAGGCAGCATTCATGCGTTCTTTGATGTGTTAGGATCTTCTTGATGAGAGGGAGGCTTCACAGGAGAGGTCCTCCTACTTGGAGAAGAAGGCTGAATCCTGCGGGGTTTCTTCAGCAGTAGTTTCTCAACGGAGGCCATGGGATCTTTGGTTGCCTCTGCAAGAAAAGGAAACTCTGCTGATGAAAATGCATTACTGACATCCTCGTATTCCTTTTCATGCGAAGGGCGATAGTAAGGAACCTTCGACAGGATTACGGGCTCTCCAGTTTCAGCAATTTCTTCCAGAGTAGTACATTTACCATGAAACATGGCAGCATTCACCAAGTTGGCCACTACTTGTCCAACTTCATCACTATTGTACAGTTCCATAGCGATGTAAGGAACAACTTTGGCCACAACCTGTGCCCTATCCTTCTGGAGACCTTCACATTGAAGACTTAGAGCAGCTGCATCCTGTTGCAATTTAGTTTTTTGCTCTATAAGTCTATTCTTTTCAGTTTTCAGACCGGAACACTTCGACTCAAGAACAGACACTCTCTCCTTTAGCCCAATTGCTTGGCCTCCTCCATCTTGAGCCTACCACACTCAGCCTGGGCTTCCTTTAGTTGACTAGAAAGCTTCATGGCATTGGCTCATAGATCTTGTACAGTTGGGTTCTTCTCAATATCTTTTGTGGCTTTGTCACACTTTGCCTTCAACTCGGTGATCAAGAGCTCCCTATGTTCCTCTTGAGCCCGAACCACACTCAACTCCTCTTTAGCATTTTTTATAGTCAGAACTAGCTATCTTGTTCGGGTATTGAGATGGTTATCCAGGACAGCTTGCCTTGTGTAACTTTTGTCATGAAGGTTACACAACTTCTCTATTGACATATTGTCAAGGATTCCCTTCCAGTGGGCCGGAGTAACACCTTCAACCAGTCGGTGGCAAGCTTGGGAGTTGGGAAGCTCCTTTGTGTTAGATAACCCTGCACATATTTGAATGGTGAGATGTTTGAAGTGTTAAATTAACTTCGTGACAATGTTTGAGTCATCATGAGTTGTTACCATGGATGTCCTCATCATCTGAATCCTCGGAGGGTGCTGTAGCAGCAGTTTTATCCTGGGATTCCTTCTGTTTTGTGGCTCTGGAAAGGGGAGTGGGTATGTCAAGCTTCCTCTTGGATAGGGCTTCGAAGCTTTCATTCTAGTCCCTTTCCTTTCACGAACTCTATCGGCTATACCAGAGGTTCCAGCATAGGTCAAAGGGCCATCATCGGAGGAAAGGATTTCCACATCAGGAATGTCTTCTATTGCCAAAGGAGCCTCCTCAGCATTGAGGGGGGCCACCCCTTCGACTGATGTCGTTGGCTCTAATACCATGGCATCTACGTCATTATTGTTGACTGAGACTGAAGGAGAACCTACCCCATAGCTAAAGTCTCTGGGATCCCTGGGAATGAAGCTAGCTTCCTTTGCACCACCAGACACGACGAAGTTTCGGAAGGCCATTACTGCAAAATAAATAGATACATAAATATAATCAAGTATGTTATTCACCTATGTTAAGTTACATATACATACTTTGGCCATCACAATGGATTTCTGGCAATAAAGGAGATCCTTCCCAACGGTCCACAAGACCAGCCATAAAAAAGATGGGCTCTGGAAAAGTTTGCACATCCACCGGGTGTTTAGCGAGGCGTTGGTAGAGTGGATCGCTTCGGACATTGAGGGGAAGTTGATCGTTGAATTTCTTGCGGTCAAAGCGGAATGCCTCATTCAAAGGTGCTGGATATTCTGGAGGTATGATTGTATCTTGCACATAAAAGAATTTTCCTTTCCAATTGGTTATGTTTATAAATGGTTTGGTGATCAATACGGGCACATCTGCTTCACCCCTCTTCGACAGTGTTAGCCAATCTCCTCCGGGACATAGGTTAAGAAAGCCTCGAAGCACATTTAGTGTGGGCTCGTAACCATACGCTTTACACATTACTATGTAAGTGGTTAGTTTGGCTAGACCGAAGGGGTTAAACCTTGAAATGTGCACCTCATAATATTGTAGCAGCTCTAGAAATAAAGGATGCAGGGGTATTCTCAGATTTGACCGGGTGAAGGCATGAGTATACAAACCCACATACCCTTTTGGGGCATCATAGATGCTTTGGTTATCTTTTGGGAGCATAACTTTGTGTTGTTTGGGTATTGGGTAATCATCTAGAAATGGGGCTAAGGCTTCTCTCGAAAGAGTACATTTTTGTTGTCTTATAATACGTTTAGCATCCATACTCATTGCTACTCGGTGATACCTAAAGTTCTAACTACAAGATAAGGGAGGAGGTTACCTTTTGATTGTTGCAGATGAACACGTCACAGCTTTATGAAAATTGCAGTGGAAAAAGGTGTGTGTAGATTAGGGTTTGAGAGTACATGGGTATTTATACTATACGTACTCGTATCCGGTAGAGGCTTTAAATTTTGAAAGATAGTTGAGATTACCGATAATTATGCCGTTACAATCTTTTGTTCAACGGATAAGTCATAAGCATGCGCATTTAATGCATTTTTGAATTTCAAAAAAAAATTCCTATCCAATTTTCGAGGATACGGGGAAGTCATTGAGTTGT
This sequence comes from Artemisia annua, assembly GCA_014162995.1. Taxonomy (NCBI): domain Eukaryota; kingdom Viridiplantae; phylum Streptophyta; class Magnoliopsida; order Asterales; family Asteraceae; genus Artemisia; species Artemisia annua. The sequence continues at coordinate 83,591 of LBNU01000483.1, forward strand.
GATAGAGTTGAAAGCCATATATCCTCGTACGCATATCTAACTTTCAACTGGGGGGCTTGATGATGTACCCTTCGATCAGGTCGAAGGACCCCCCTTCGAGTATGATCGCAACCTACATAATTGAAGGCTCTGGCTAGCCTCCTAAAACTTTCATTGGCGTAAAACTAATCAACTTTGATCTAGTTACTAGTTGGGAACTCGCCAATCGAAGGACTAAGCCCTTTGGGGTATCCTACGATAAGTCTTTAGGATGGAGCATGTGCCAAGACAGAATATCGCTAAGACCAAGTCTTACCCACGTCCTCTCTTTCTCTTTAGCTCTCCCGCTAAACTAGGAGGAGTGGGACATTAAGCCCTAGTGGCCACCACACATTATGGGACGCCCCCATGATCTCCGAAATTCGTGCAAACACTCTCCAAGGTTATTTCTTCCCTATAAATAGCCCTGGACAAGTTGGTAATCTGGTATGCAATCTATCCTACTTTACTTTACTACACTTTTCACCTAAATTCTCATACCAAGTACTTATTCACACGCCGGAGGTGGTTTGCAGGGTCCAACCCCTGCGCAATCACTTAACGTAGTGTTTTAGTATTTCTTATTTTAGGTTATATCCAAGCTTGGCGTAATCACAACACCCCTCATACCTTTTGATCACCATCGAAGGCCNAGCAGTGCTAGGCCAGAGGCTTAACAAACACTTTCAGCCAATATATTACGCTAGCAAAACCATGAATCCTGCTCAAGAAAACTACACCACCACAGAAAGGAGCTGTTAGTCGTGGTATTTGCTTTTGATAACTTTCGCCAATATCTTGTCCTCTCGAAAACCGTCGTCTTCACTGATCATTCAGCTCTTCGATACCTCTTCGATACCTTTTCACTAAACAAGACGCTAAACCACGATTAATCCGTTGGATCCTATTCTTGCAGGAGTTTGATGTAGAAGTCCGTGATAAGAAGGGAGCAGAAAATCTAGCGGCTGATCATCTATCTCGGCTAGAAAACCCCAGCCTAAGCGAATCTGATAAGAGCGAGATTCGAGATTCGTTTCCCGATGAACAACTCATGTTAATAAATGATTATGAACCCTGGTACGCAGATTATGCTAACTACCTGGCAAGCAGAATTGTTCCCGAACACTTGAACTGACATGAGAGGAAGAGGTTCTTCGCTCAATTAAAATACTACTTTTGGACGAACCTTTCTTATTCCGCAAAGGCCCCGATCAAGTGATCAGGCGATGTGTTTTCGAGAAGGAGGTAGTCAGAATCATAAAAGAATGTCATGCAGGTCCATCCGGAGGACATCATGGAATGAATACTACCGCGCGAAATTTTTTTGATGCAGGATTCTATTGGCCTACAGTATTTCATGATGTGAAAGGAATGATCCAGGCATGTGACGCTTCTCAAAGAGCGGGGAATATCTCCAGGAGAGATGAAGCACCCCAGAATTATATACAAGTTTGTGAGGTTTTCGATGTCTGGGGAATTGACTTCATGGGACCCTTTCCATCTTCAGGAGGGAATGAATACATCCTAGTGGCCATTGACTATGTCTCAAAGTAGGTAGAGGCGCAAGCCCTTAAGACCAACGATGCTAGGGTAGTCATTCATTTCTTAAAGAAACTGTTCGCTAGATTTGGCATTCCAAAAGCTCTTATTAGTGACAGAGGAACCCATTTTTGCAATACGCAAATTGAAAAGGTCATGAAAAGATATGGAGTGTCCCATCGATTCTCCACTGCTTATCATCCTCAGACCAACGGTCAAGTTGAAAACACCAATAGGGCAATAAAAAGGATATTTGAGAAAACAGTCAACCAAAATAGGAAAGACTGGTCCTTCAAACTAGATGAAGCTTTGTGGGCTTTCCGAACTGCTTATAAGACACCTATAGGAACAACCCCTTTCCGTATGGTCTATGGCAAGGCATGTCACCTCCCAGTAGAACTGGAGTACAAGGCATATTGGGCACTTAAGTCCTGCAATTTGGATTACACGATCGCAGGAACAAATAGATTCTTACAGCGCCAAAAGCTTGATGAATTGAGATTGGAAGCTTATGAATCTTCCATTACGTACGAGGAAAGAGCGAAAAAATGGCATGACCAACGGATTAAGAAACCTAAGGAATTCTCAGAGGGAGATAAGGTTTTATTACATAACTCACTTTTAAGGTTATTTCCTGGGAAACTGAAGTCCAGATGGTATGGGCCATTCACTGTGAAGAGCTCCTCAAGAGCTGGAGCCGTAGTATTAATTGATGACGAGGACAGGGAATTCACAGTGAATATACAACGAGTTAAGCATTATCAAGAAAGTGGTAATGAAATGATCAATGAGGAAGACATAACCTTTGATGATGAAGTCACGTGAGAGAGTGACTTTGAGTCTAGCTACAAGACTCGTTAATAAAGAAAAGCGCTTCTTGGGAGGCAACCCAAGCTTTATTTGTTTTGTTTGTTTGTTTATTTGATTTTATTTGTTTCCGTATGTATGTTTTATTTTTATCTCTAATAATTCAAGTTTCAAATTAAATTGTGAAAATGCTTTATTTTGTTTTTAACTTCGTCGTAACTACATATAAAGGTATTTTGCAAAAGATAAGTGTAAGGGAAATCTAAATTTATTTATAAGAACGAATTGGACATGAATTGTAGCGATATAAAATGAACATACATATTAGTATTTGTTTGAGTCAAATGCTTGTATCGATTCATAATGAAATTTTGCAGGATTCCAGGAATTAAGGTAATTGTTTTTCTAGAAACTTTCCGGAAACTAAACATAAGAATTCTGTTAGATCAATTCTGACGGCATCAGCCTTTAAACGCTGACGGCGTCAGGTACTGATTCCAGAAAAAGTTTTTAAAATTTAGTTTTTCTGCCAGATTATAAAAATTACGGCATCTTTAATTCCAGGAATTTGTAAAACTTTCATTCCACAAGCATTATATCCTTATATAGATTTTGTCGCCGATTTTACGCAAGGTTTGCCTAGATTGTTTTCTCAGGTTTAACAGGTTACATTGGACAAGAAGATGAACATGGAATCAAGTTCATGACATCAAGCTTTTGGCGTCGCTTTGATCTTGGAGCTTTTACATCATCTTGGAAGAAGATCTAACCATGTTACCACATGATCCAAATCAAACGAATCAGGGGAGTATTTGTTTCATTCTTTCATTTTCTTTACTTTTACATCTTTTAGTGAACATTGGGGACAATGTTCGGTTTAAGTGTAAGGGGGTAAATGAAGACACCTTAGAAAATGCTATTACGCTTGATTTTTGTTTTGTTTAATGGTAGATGTGTAATAAAACCGAGAGAAATATTTGTTAGGGCAATTTTAGCGCCAAATTTAAAAATTTTTACAACATATAGGAGTGAAACTTTAGACATAATAAGCGTCTCATGGATAGGAGTTGTATTACTAGCACAAAAACCGTACCACTCAAAAATTTTCCCCCAAATATGTGAGGTTCGCCCCTAGAATTGTTAGGAAAAGCATTCATTGTTGGTGCTTGTGTGTGTACCGGTAGTTTATAGATTCTAGAACTTGCGTTAGTGACTATCCCATATCCACAAGTGAGACTACATTCGTGTAGTTAGATTTACTACATGATAAGAGGCATT
>LBNU01000483.1:92060-117732 GCA_014162995.1 Artemisia annua
TTTACTTAGGTTTCACTACTCCCTAGCTATCTTTTACCGGTTGATTAGTTTGTTACAATTGCGTGGATGATGGGTTGTATTCCTTAATACCATTCGTGGGGACGTGTACGTCCTTCCCCAACTCTATAAGCTCCTACCTCTTCCTATGGCAACACGTTTAGTATCCTAACCATGGCCTCATTAATAGTCACTTATGCATTAAACACAACCAATTAAATTGTAGTACACATCCGATTCATGTTTCTTAAGACGTTCAAGCAAGTTACCAATTGGAAGTTAGCCAGTTTTCTTAAGCCTAACACAGAAATCATTCATCCACAACAATTTATAACCAACCATCAACCAATAATCAATAGCTAGGTTTCATTACATCTAAGCAAACACAAGAAAAACCTAGCCTAGCATGTTAATGTAAAGACAAACATAAGAAAAAATCAAACAACACATAGACATATTGAATGATTAATGGAAGACTTATCTTTAATTAAGCATGGATGAAACAACGGTGAAAAACCCTTGAAAATACAGTAAAATCCGACCTAGGGTTTATCCCTAAAGTTCTCCCAAAAGTTCCTCTCCAATGAATGAAAATTAGAAAGCTATATATATATATTTTACAACTTGGCGACGTCACGTTGTAGCTATTGACGCCGTCACCTCGCTGCCAAAACACTTCTCTGATTGCTCAGATCCACTTCTGACGTCGTCACCCGTTACATCTTTCTGGGTCGTCTCCCTTTAACTTATAGCATGACGGCCTAGGCGTCACAAAGCGTGACGTCGTCACGTGTCAAATCATATAAACTTTCTAACGCGTCTCGTGTAAACTTCATATCCACCTCTCTGTCAACATGTGACGCCGTCACCTTATAGAGCGAGATGCTGTCAGGTACAATTTCCAGCATATTTTGAGACTTTGTCGTTTTCTTCACTTTTATGCTAAAAAAACGTCCAAAATGCTTCTTTTTCCAGATTTCTTCTCCAAAGTACCTAAAATAACAAAAGGAATGATTTAAGGCAATATTTGATCAAATAATTACGGATTAGGGCTCAAATGACCCCCTAAAAGTGTAACACTTTTCGCCTCATCAATTACATAGACCAAAAGGCATTCGTTTGTAAGCATACGTTCCAAAAGGACATGTGAATGTTGTTTTTTCTTGATCAAGAGGATCGATAGGAATTTGAAAGTATCTAGAAAAACCATCGAGAAAACAAAAGTATTCGTTTCCTGCTAGTCGTTCCAACATTTGATCCATGAAGGGTAGAGGAAAGTGATCTTTAGCTGTAGCTTCGTTAAGTTTTCGGTAGTCAATACAAACTCTCCAACCAGTGATAGTTATGGTGGGTACTAACTCATCATTTTCATTTGTGACCACGGTGATACCACCTTTCTTTGGTACACAATGAATACGACTAACCCATGGGCTATCAGCCATGGGATAAATTATTCCGGCATCGAGGAGTTTAGTTACTTCTTTTTTTACTACTTCTTGCATATTAGGATTTAACATTCTTTGTTTCTGGACAACTGGTTTCTTATCCTCCAACATTTGTATTTTGTGTTTGCAAAATGAAGGACAGATTCCAGGAATAATAGAAGTTTTCCAAGCAAAAGCTCGATTATGATTTTTGAGAACGGTTAGCAGATCTGCTTTATTCTTTTCTGAAAGTTCGGAAGATATTATAACCGGTGTTGATATAAATAATGCATAAAAACGTTATTAATATTTTTCGATATCCCTACGTATTGACGATCACAAAATGTAAAAACATTAAACGTAAAATTATTACGTAAACAAGTATTTAGTTACAACTATCATTCCATCCAACAAAATCACTTAAGGTATGAATAAACAAATGTCTAATACATTTTATGATCAAAGGGATTTTATTTAAACGCTACAAAGTTTATAAAATGTTATAAACATTTTATATATTTTTGAAAAACACTTTTGGTAATTAAAGGAAAATATTTAATTCATAACAAATATATGAATTCAAATTTTTAACCAAAATTAGTTAGTTTTTCACCAAATAAACTTTCACCAGTAAAAGACAAACTTTATGGCCGTTACAGGAGAGCGACCCCCTTAATTATAGAGGGTGGATCCTTTAATTTTAAGGGGGCTGGCCACCATTTAAGGGGGCCGGCACGCTCCAGTTGCCAGAAAGTTTGCCTATAAATACTGGTTCATTTCTGCTATTTTTCCTTACCTTTTGCACGAAAATTTTCAGTCCCAATCCTTTCTAAACATCCTTCTAAATCCTTTTGTTAGGAATACGTTTATTCACATTAAAGACTCGGTCACCCCGAGTATATTCAAGCATCAAGTAGCTCGTAGTATTTATCATAGTAGTTAGTAGATTAATGGTCTATTAGTATGTAAATAGTATTCGTGGAGTGAGTCGGGTCTTCACCCACTGTGCTCTCTCTACAGCCTGTTTCATGAGGCACTTAGGAACTTTGTATAAATACCGTCTACCACCCAAGGTAGAGGGTTGAACCTTCACTTCTAATCTAATCTTTCATCTTCACTTTCTCTCTCTAAGGTTCCACTTTCTCTCTCTAAATTCATAAGCAAAACGCCACCTTAAATCCATTGTATAAACATGTTTGTGACTTAATGATTATGCTACAATTGGTATCAAGAGCCAAGGTTACACCCTAGGGCCTAGCTTAGTTGGATTTGGTGGAGTTTTTAGTGATTTAGTTAGTTAGAAAAAGTTCTATTACTCTACCTCTTAGTTTGATCTTGTTAGTGATATTGGATGTGTTATGGATGTAATCTTGATTAGTGGTGTTTGTTTTACCTAGTTCTTCAGTTGGTTTGGCTAAATCATTCATTGGTTGGGTGTTTGAAGAGATTTGGAACGTTTTTCTTGCTAGCGTTTACCTCCTCTAGTTGAAGTTCTTCGTAGCGTTTAGCTTGGGTTTGTCAGCGTTTTGGTCTAGCGTTTAGCAGTGTTTACTATATTTGGACAAACGGACAAAACGCTAGACAGCGACTTAGTTGGCAGCTAGTGGTAGCATTTAAGTACAGTCTGACATTTAGTGAGTTTAGCGTTTACCTCTGAACAGCGTTTACCTCAGCTTAGCGATTTGATTATTCTAGCGATTTGCTCAAGATAGCATTTACCTGCAGCCAGCATTTTGATCTCTCCAGCGTTTAGCCCCTAATAGCTTTTACCTCAATCTAGCGTTTTGCCCAGTTCAGCATTTAGCTTCATCCAGCGTTTAGCTTTGGTCAGCGTTTAGCTCTGGTCAGCGTTTTGCTCAGTCTAGCGTTTAGCTCAGATTCAGTCTTTACCTGCAGAGTTTACCTCTCTACCAGCGTTTACCTACAGGGACTTGATAGCGTTTAGTGAATAACTTAGTCGTGAATTTCTTGTGATTAGTCAACTTCTTGTATGTGGTGAATTGTTGTGACTCTTGTCGTTTCGATTAATCCGGTTGTGATTTGACGTTGTGAGATAAATCTTATGACTTGACTTATTGCGATTGGAGTAATTGTAACTTGACTAGTTGTAACTTGATGCCTAATGCTAAGTTGTGACCAATCTAAGAACGTACTCTAAGGAAAATTTGCTAACTACATCTTTCGGTTTCTTTTGTTGACTTTAGTAAAATCCTGGGAAAGAATCAATTTCTCGGTTTAAGTCACAAGAGTAGTAAAATCCCGCTTAAGACTCTAACATGGCTACTACTTCTGATGATATTCAAGCTGCCGGGTCCGATACCCGACCTCCTATGCTGGATAGGACAGATTATGAATCATGGGCTCAAAGGATTCGACTCTACTGCTTGGGTAAGGAAAATGGTGTCAACATACTTAAATCGATTGATGAAGGACCCTTTCAGTTGGGCACGGTTAGAGACACCATCGCTGCTACAGACAATCAACCTGCAGTCCTTGGAAATCCCAGAGCTCGGACTTATGATGACCTTACTGAAGAGGAGAAGAAACGTTATGATGCTGATATTAGGGCTTCAAACATCATCATTCAAGGACTTCCTAAAGATGTGTACAAGCTCATCAACTTCAACACTGAAGCCAAAGCCGTATGGGACAATGTCAAAATGCTCATGGCTGGATCTGAATTAACCAAAGAAGATCGGGAATCCCAACTATATGATGAGTTTGAACATTTCAAGCAGAATCCTGGAGAAAGCATCACTGACTACTATGTCAGGTTTCACAAGCTTGTGAATGACATGAGAATCATCAAGATGACAATGCCCAACATTCAGCTGAACTCCAAGTTCGTGAACAACATGGCACCAGAATGGGATAGGTTTTTGACAGCTGTGAAGCTCAACAAAGGACTAAGGGATACCAACCATGAACAACTTTATGCATATCTACTACAACATGAGAAACATGCTAACTATGACCGTATGATGAGGGAAAAACTCAATCCAACACCTAACCCTAGTGATGCTAATTCACAACTTGCTTCATTTCAAGTGCTCAAATTCATCATCAACCCTCCAATGATCAAGCTCTTTACAACCCTACTTCACCAACACCTTTGACATCGCTTGGGCAATCATCCGGGATCACACCATCTGCTGTAAACTCCCATCAGGAATCAGGATATTCCCACACCGATCTAATGATTGATAACCTCACAAACCAGGTATCCTTACTTGCACAACAATTCAGAGCAACACTTCCCCAAACCAACAATCAACTCCGAACCTCCTCTAACCCACGTAATCAAGCCATTGTGGAAGATGGGAGAGTTGTGGTGCAAAATGTTCAAGGAAGACAGAATCTGAATCAAAGGAATGGTATTCGTGGGAATGTGCAAAACAGAGTTGGAAATGCACTTCAAGGGAAGGCTAGGCAACCAAAATGCTATAACTGTGGGGGACTGGGACACATTGCTAGGAATTACAATCAACCAAAGCGTCCCCAAAACTCCGAGTACTTCAGGGACAAAATGCTGTTGATGCAAGCTCAAGAGAGTAGAGCGGCTTTGGATGAAGAGGAGTTACTGTTCCTTGGTGGAAATGATGGAAACACATTTGATGCTGATGTTGATAATCAGCCCGTGCAAGACTTGGCCCTTAATGACCCAACATCTTCCAAGCCGATGACTGTGATGCTTTCGACTCAGATGTTGATGATGAGCCTACTGCACAAACCATCTTCATGGAAAATCTGTATGCTGTAGCATCATCAGGACAACCATCCAGCTCCTCTACTACAGCTATCATCTCTGAGATACCCACAACACCTCACAAACATAATATGTGTGATGATCAAGAGGTACACCACGAAGTACAACCACCTAACACCGTTGCTACTACTACTGTTGATATAGGGAATAGTAATATAATTCCATATGAACAATATGTGAGTAACAACGGGTCGTCGGTTGTATCAAGTAGTGCATCTCTCGGTATTGCTAATGACTGTGAAATATATGAGCCCTTAGAGCATGTCCCTAATGATATATTAGTGTCTAGAATCAAAATGCTTAAAGATCAGGTTGCCATTTATGAGCATCGTGTTAAATTTGAATTAACTGATCGTGACCAAAAAATCGATTTGCAATTGCGTGTACTTATATCAGAACATAATAATAAGGAAGAAACATTAAAAATGGAATTGGAATCACTGAAAAAACAACTTGATCAATCGGTTAAACAAAAACATGAAATCCAAGAAAGTGTAAAAGTATTGAAAAGTGAGTTCCAAGATAAGGAATCTAAGCTTTTAGATGATTTTCCCAAACTTAAAACGTTGAAGAACAAACTTGAGAATAAATTGTAAACGCAAGGGCAAACCATTCAAACTGCTCAGATGATCCACAGTCATAAGACANATCTGTATGCTGCAGCATCATCAGGACAACCATCCAGCTCCTCTACTATAGCTATCATCTCTGAGGTACCCACAACACCTCACAAACATAATATGTGTGATGATCAAGAGGTACACCACGAAGTACAACCACCTAACACCGTTGTTACTACTACTGTTGATATAGGGAATAGTAATATAATTCCATATGAACAATATGTGAGTAACAACGGGTCGTCGGTTGTATCAAGTAGTGCATCTCTCGGTATTGCTAATGACTGTGAAATATATGAGCCCTTAGAGCATGTCCCTAATGATATATTAGTGTCTAGAATCAAAATGCTTAAGGATCAGGTTGCCATTTATGAGCATCGTGTTAAATTTGAATTAACTAATCGTGACCAGAAAATCGATTTGCAATTGCATGTACTTATATCTGAACGTAATAATAAGGAAGAAACATTAAAAAGGGAATTGGAATCACTGAAAAAAACAACTTGATCAATCAGTTAAACAAAAACATGAAATCCAAGAAAGTGTAAAAGTATTGAAAAGTGAGTTCCAAGATAAGGAATCTAAGCTCTTAGATGATTTTCCCAAACTTAAAACGTTGAAGAACAAACTTGAGAATAAATTGTACACGCAAGGGCAAACCATTCAAACTGCTCAGATGATCCACAGTCATAAGACATTATGTGATGAACATAGTGATAAGGATGTAGGCAAGCCCAAATCTAATTTCCTTAGGAATGTTAAAAATGCCTAACCTGCACTATATGATGCATGTGTTTTGTTTGAGCCTGGTCATGCCCCCCCCCCCTGATGTGACATCGTTTGATGAGTCAAATGAAATTGAAGAGGAAACTAGACTTAAGTTGGCTGAAAAATTAAAGGATCCCATGTGCATTAGAAATAAGATTCTGTACAAGTATGATTACTCTGAAGATAACAGAATTGCAATATTTGTCCCTCAAAAGAGAATAGCTCCAGAGCATGTGTTCTGGAACCATGATCTGGAAAAAATGCAAGCCGAAAGGATTGTGGGAAACACCCGTACCATGTTTAGGATTGCTGACCCTACAATATATCCTAGTAACACACCCATGCATCTTGTCCCATTCACGCTTCCCACGCAAAATAATACTTTAATTGCTCTTTATGTGCTTGGTCAATTATTCAATGATTTTGATAAAATATGTAAAAAGAGAATTACACCAACGGGTATTACAGAAGGGGAACGGGGGTGTGAACAAACTAAACGATGCTATCAAACTGAAGTCATGCCATTTTTTAAGCTTGTAAAAGAACATTTCGACGGTCTTAAGGAAACCTTAAACAAAGAAGTGGCTGATATGAAAGATGTGTTTAAAGGTGTGGAAAACGATGGAAAACAACTGGCGTTAGATCTTAAACATAGTGAAATTGAGAGAAAAAATATTCGTATCATGAATGAGAATCTGATTGCCAGTTGTGCTGCACAGGATGTATTTTATACTGCAACTGAATCTGCTTTATCTGTGTGCCAATTTCATGAAATTTCCATTGCTTTGAATGTCTTTCAGAATCGTGTTGTAGAGCTTGAGAGGGAGAATGTTAAATTGCCTGAAAAAATTCAAAAGGATGATCATGATAACATGGTCAGATATTTGTCAAAACTAGAAGTTGATAATCTTAACTTGCAATTAAAGTATCAAAATCTAGAAGAGCGATTTAAAAACTCAAAAAACAAGACATCTTCGGATGCTCCTGAATTTGATACATGTTTTGAATTAGCCAAACGTGATGAAAAGATTCAAGCTCACACTAACACGATTCAGAAACTCAGGACCCAAATTGCCCAATTAAAGTCATCAAAACATGTGGTAACTGACACCAATAAACCTTCGTCGGTAGAATCTCAGAATTTTCATCATCAAGACACCATTAATAAACTACTTTGTGATATAGAGTGGTACCAAGCTGAAAATTCCAATACCAAAATGCGTTACAAAGAGTTATACGACTCAATCAAAGTAACACGTGAGAAAACCAATGGTAAAATAGATTCTTTGTTAAATGAAATTGAGAACCTAAAGACGAAGGTGAAAGGAAAAATGTCAGTCACAACTAACGAAATGATTGTTTCTAAGGTTTCTACTGTTAGAAAACATGATGTTGAAGCTGTTAATATCTCTCTTCCCCTTAGGAATAACAAATGTGCTCACTATGCGTATCTGCTATATCTTAAGGATAGTCTAGATTTGCTTCGTGAAACTGTAGAAGAGGATAGGGTAAAGAAACCACTTGATAGTGTCATTCTAGACTCTTGCTTTCTCACTATAAGATCTCAGGAACTTCTAGAATATGCTATTGGAACGTGCCCAATGGAAGACAACAAGCCCAATAGGCCTAATGCACCCGCACTATTAGGTAGGAACAAGCGCGTTACCTTTAATGTGCCGTTGAAAACGTCTGAACCTAGCACATCATCAACAAATAAGCATATAGCAGTCAAACAAACTAATGTTCCCGTCATTGCTTTTGCAGGAGTAAACAATGACTCTAATGCTAGCGGGTCAAAGCCCAGTGGCAATAAAAGGAACAATATGACTTCGCCAGCTAAGAGTGCTCATGGAATGAAAGTAGAAGACCACCCTAGGAACAATAACACCTGCGTGTGNGTAAAGAAACCACATGATAGTGTCATTCTAGACTCTTGCTTTCTCACTATAAGATCTCAGGAACTTCTAGAATATGCTATTGGAACGTGCCCAATTGAAGACAACAAGCCCAATAGGCCTAATGCACCCCTACTATTAGGTAGGAACAAGCGCGTTACCTTTAATGTGCCGTTGAAAACGTCTGAACCTAGCACATCATCAACAAATAAACATATAGCAGTCAAACAAACTAATGTTCCCGTCATTGCTTCTGCAGGAGTAAACAATGACTCTAATGCTAGCGGGTCAAAGCCCAGTGGCAATACAAGGAACAATATGACTTCGCCAGCTATGAGTGCTCATGGAATGAAAGTAGAAGACCACCCTAGGAACAATAACACCTGCGTGTGTAAAATGAATCGTGTTGATTCTAGTATTAGCGTTAAGCGTGTTGTAATTAATTCGAATTCTGTTGCAACGTGTAAGACATGTGATAACTGCTTAATTTCTAGTAATCATGATGCTTGTGTTTTATCTTATGTGAAATCCATTAATCGTGCATGTTCTAAGAGAGTTATAAGAGCTAAGAGAGTTAGGAGAACTAAAAGAGCTAAAATGGAAAAACTTGTTTGGAAAGAAACTGGAAGGACCTTCACCAATGTAGGATACCAATGGAGACCTACTGGAAGAAAATTCACCTTAGGTAGTAGGTGCCCTTTAACTAAAATGATTCCACATAGACATAAGCTTGTAAAGGAATGGAAACCGACTGGCAGAACATTTCCCATAGAAACTACGTGTCTTGATACTAGGGCTACTGAATCTAAATGTGATGTCTCCACTACATCCACCATGTCTGAAGTGAATTCTGGTTGTTCGGATCATATGTGTGCTAACCAAATGGAACCCAATAGCATTTGGGGATCCACGTTCTTCAGTTATCCATTCTGGTCTGTTTTCGAATGCAGGTCGTACAATTCGTCCTGTGGTATTTGGACTCAGGCTGCTCAAAACATATGACCGGGGATCGCTCGCGGCTCAAAAATTTCGTGAATAAGTTTATCGGGACAGATTCAGGAATGATCATTTTGGGGCTATCATGGGTTATGGAGAATATGTGTTTGGTGACAGTGTTATCTCAAGAGTGTATTATGTAGAGGGTCTTGGGCACAACCTCTTCTCTGTTGGTCAATTCTGTGATTCTGACCTAGAAGTGGCATTCAGAAAACATACGTGCTTCGTTGGAGAACTTGATGGGGTTGAATTACTCGAGGGCAGTCACGGCACAAATTTATATACCATCTCTATTGAAGACATGATGAGATCCTCTCCCATTTGCTTGCTCTCCAAGGCATCAAAGTACAAATCATGGTTATGGCATCGCCAGTTGAATCACTTGAACATTGGCACAATTAATGAACTTACTCGAAAGATCTTGTTTGTGGCATACCCAGGTTGAAATACGAAAAGGATCATCTTTGTTCTGCATGCCAATTAGGAAAAAGCAAGAAACACACTCACAAACCCAAAGCTGTCAACACCATTACAGAAGTCCTTCACACCCTCCATATGGATCTGTGTGATCCAATGAGAGTTCAAAGCATCAATGGAAAAAGATACGTTCTGGTTATCGTAGATGATTTTTCCAGGTTTACATGGGTGAAGTTTTTGAGAACAAAGGATGAAACTCCAGAAATCATAATCAAAATCATCAAGCAGCTGCAAGTCAGACTTAACAAATCAATCAGAAGCATACGCACAGACAATGGAACTGAATTCGTCAATCAACAACTCACTCAGTTCTATGAAAGCATTGGGATAAGTCATCAAAAGAGTGTTCCTCGCGCACCTCAGCAAAATGAAGTCGTTAAAAGACGAAATCGTACACTTGTTGAAGCCACACGAACCATGCTGATATTTTCCAAAACACCAATGTTTCTCTGGGCGGAAGCTATTGCAACTGCTTGCTACACTCAAAACAGATCATTGATACACCCCCTCCATAACAAAACCCCTTATGAACTAGTGCATCAAAGAAAGCCAGACCTCTCCTTCCTACGCGTGTTTGGTGCACTTTGTTACCCAACCAAAGACAATGAAGATTTGGGAAAGCTTAAGGCTAAGGCTGATATTGGAGTTTTTGTAGGGTATGCACCGGATCGTAAGGGATACCGAATTTACAACAAGAGAACCAGACAAATTATGGAAACAATTCACGTGACATTTGATGAGCTGACTGAGCAATAGGTTTCAGGACACACCAGCCCTGGACTCGTACTCGTTGCTTCGTTAGAGAACTTGATGGGGTTGAATTACTCAAGGGCAGTCACGGCACAAATTTATATACCATCTCTATCAAAGACATGATGAGATCCTCTCCCATTTGCTTGCTCTCCAAGGCATCAAAGTACAAATCATGGCTATGGCATCGCCAGTTGAATCACTTGAACTTTGGCACAATTAATGAACTTACTCGAAAGATCTTGTTTGTGGCATGCCCAGGTTGAAATACGAAAAGGATCATCTTTGTTCTGCATGCCAATTAGGAAAAAGCAAGAAACACACTCACAAACCCAAAGCTGTCAACACCATTACAAAAGTCCTTCACACCCTCCATATGGATCTGTGTGGTCCAATGAGAGTTCAAAGCATCAATGGAAAAAGATACGTTCTGGTTATCGTAGATGATTTTTCCAGGTTTACATGGGTGAAGTTTTTGAGAACAAAGGATGAAACTCCAGAAATCATAATCAAAATCATCAAGCAGCTGCAAGTCAGACTTAACAAAACAATCAGAATCATATGCACAGACAATGGAACTGAATTCGTCAATCAACAACTCACTCAGTTCTATGAAAGCATTGGGATAAGTCATCAAAAGAGTGTTCCTCGCGCACCTCAGCAAAATGGAGTCGTTGAAAGACGAAATCGTACACTTGTTGAAGCCGCTCGAACCATGCTGATATTTTCCAAAACACCAATGTTTCTCTGGGCGGAAGCTATTGCAACTGCTTGCTACACTCAAAACAGATCATTGATACACCCCCTCCATAACAAAACCCCTTATGAACTAGTGCATCAAAGAAAGCCAGACCTCTCCTTCCTACGCGTGTTTGGTGTACTTTGTTACCCAACCAATGACAATGAAGATTTGGGAGAGCTTAAGGCTAAGGCTGATATTGGAGTTTTTGTAGGGTATGCACCAGATCGTAAGGGACACCGAATTTACAACAAGAGAACCAGACAAATTATGGAAACAATTCACGTGACATTTGATGAGCTGACTGAGCAATAGGTTTCAGGACACACCAGCCCTGGACTCGTACCAAATCTTTTAACTCCTGGACCAATCAGTTCAGGACTTGTACAGCATTCTACTTCTGCACCACCTTATGTACCATCCACTTGTGAAGAATTGAAAAGTTTGTTTGATCCGATGTTTGATGAATATTTTGAGCTACCCATTGTCAATCCAAGCAACGACAACCCACCTTTACCTCAAGCTGTCGAGGCTCCAATTCCACATAACTCAAATGGTCCATCTGTGTCTGTTTCGCTCAGTTAAGATGCACCAGTTGTCAGCACATCACAAACTTCATCGAATCAGTCTTCTTTCGTACAACAAGGAGGTGTAGTTGATAATTCCACTGAAGAAAATTTGTCTCCTCCCACTCATGATGAGCCATTTGTGAATATATTTGCTCCAGATCCCACAAACGATACCGCTTCATCAGAAGAACAACAATTAGCATCATCAACCTCCTACCCCCATCATCATGAGCATCTCAGGAAATGGACTAATGATCATCCAATAGACAATATAATTGGCAACCCATCTAGACCAGTGTCCACACGTAGACAACTTGCCACCTGGTATGTGCTANTTGTCTCCTCCCACTCATGGTGAGCCATTTGTGAATATATTTGCTCCAGATCCCACAACCGATACCGCTTCATCAGAAGAACAACAATTAGCATCATCAACCTCCTACCCCCATCATCATGAGCATCTCAGGAAATGGACTAATGATCATCCAATAGACAATATAATTGGTAACCCATCTAGACCAGTGTCCACACGTAGACAACTTGCCACCGATGCCTTGTGGTTTTTCTTTAATTCTGTTCTATCGAAGGTTGAACCTAAGGACTTCAGAGATGCTTTGACTAAAAGCTCAAGGTTCACAGCAATGCAAGAAGAAATTCATGAATTTGACCGACTCGATGTGTGGGAACTAGTACCTCCACCTGATTGTGCAATGATTATCGCTCTCAAGTGGATATTCAAGGTAAAACTTGATGAGCATGGTGATGTACTCAAAAACAAGGCCCGGCTTGTAGCAAAAGGATATCGTCAAGAAGAAGGCATAGACTTTGAAGAATCCTTCGCACCAGTTGCTAGAATTGAATCCATCAGAATCTTTCTTGCTAATGCGGCTAGTCAAAATATGATTGTATATCAGATGGATGTTAAGACTGTATTACTGAATGGTAACTTAAAGGAGGTGGTCTATGTGAGCCAGCTTGAAGTATTCGTGGACCCTGAGCGTCCAAATCACGTCTATCGCTTGAAGAAGGCTCTTTATGACCTAAAGCAGGCTCCTAGAGCGTGGTATGACACTTTGTCCAAGTTTCTTCTTGCTAATAGGTTCGTCAAGGGCGTTGTTGATCCTACGTTGTTCACCAGAAAATCAAGCAAGCATCTACTTCATGTTCAAATCTATGTGGACGACATCATTTTTGCCTCTTCAGATCCTAATGAATGTGATAGATTTGCTAAAGAGATGAACTCTGAATTCCAAATGTCAATGATGGGGCAAATGTCTTCTTTCTGGGGTTGCAGATTTCACAAAACCCCAATGGCATCTTCATTAATCAGTCCAAATATGCTAATGCGATTCTAAAGAAGTTCGGGTTTGATTCTTGTGACTCAACTGATACACCCATGGTTGAAAGATCCAAACTTGATGAAGATTCAGAAGGGACCCCAGTCGACCAAACTAAATATCGCAGCATGATTGGATCCCTAATGTACCTAACTGCTAGTAGGCCGGATCTACTATTCGCGGTGTGCATGTGTGCGAGATATCAATCCAAACCTACCAAAAAGCATTTGGAAGCAGTCAAGAGAGTCTTCAGGTACCTTCAAGGGACAATCCACATGGGTCTCTGGTATCCTAAAGACACCGCTATGGCCCTCACGGCCTACTCAGACGCAGACCATGTAGGATGTCAAGACACTCGTCGAAGTACATCAGGGGCAGCTCAATTTCTGGGGGATAAACTTGTTAGCTGGTCATCTAAGAGACAAATGTGTACATCAATATCCTCCACAGAGGCTGAATACATTGCAATGTCTTCATGCTGTGCTCAGATTCTATGGATGAAGTCAGAATTATCGGATTATGGGTTCATTTACAACAAAATTCCGATGTATTGTGATAACAAAAGTGCCATAGCTCTTTGTTGCAACAATGTTCAGCACTCCAGATCAAAGCACATTGACATTCGGCATCACTTCATCCGGGAACAAGTTGAAAGGGGGATAGTGGAACTTTACTTCGTGAGGATAGAGTTTCAATTGGCTGATATCTTCATCAAGGCATTATCAAGAGAACGGTTTCAATTCATTCTCCCGCGTCTTGGAATGAAGTATATCACACCAGAATCGCTCAAAAGTCTTCAGGAAGAAAATGAGGAGTAACGGATTTGCTTCAAATATCCTTGTACATAGTCTAAAACCAAAAAGAAAATACAAAAATATAAAACCTATAAAACCCATAAAAATGTGAAAAACTAGAAAATACCAAAAATAGTTCGTTGTTAGGCATATCTTCTGTTTATCGATAACATTTAAGGACCTAGAAATGTCATTCAACAATGGCACGGCTCTTTAAATGAAGCTCGAGCGGAAGTTATTATAAATGGTTAAAACATGTCATTATGGTTTGCTATTACTTTAGATAGCAACCCGGCTTTCAAAATGAGGAAAACACGTTGCCAAAAAGAAGGTTGTTCCTAACAACGAATGAAGTTCATCCGGGCACGGATTACTTTACATCCGTGCACTCCCGAAATTATGTACGCTTCAGTGCATTATTTCTTGATAAAGAAGAGAAGTCTTCTTTCCATCGCAAATATTTTCCCTTTTATGATTTTTTTGGAAAATATTTGTAAAAAACTTGGTGGTACCATGAGTTTTTGTAAATCAATCAGAACTTAATCGTTTCTTAAAATCACTCAATCAATGACAAATATTTTTCAAACATTATAAATGGTTCATTGATTGAGGGGGAGAGTGATTTCAAAATCTTATAAATAACCACAACAAGCTTTTGTGCACATAATCAGCAGTGAATAAAGAATGTGTTTTTCATGTTATGGGTCAACATATGAATTTTTCGTGAGTTTCTATTTAAAATCTAAATCATTTTTAAAAAACTCATCATTTTTGACACATAACGAGTAAAAGTTTCGTCTCATTTTCAGAAAATACTTAAATCATTCCACATTTTTCTCCCAAACTTGTTTTTAACTTATTTAAATCAATTGGGATCACAAAATCTCAATTGAATTGAAATTTATGATCGGGGGAGAGAATGTGATTTATGTAAGAAATCTGATAAAAATGTGATGTTTTGGAATTAAATATATGCTCCCCATATGTGCCAAACTCTTTTATACATGAAAGCACATATTGAGGGGGAGCAAAATGGCTTTCGGTGACAAATGGATTTAGCATCTTATGTGAGCGTGGCTCAGATTTAACAATTGAATTGACGAAACAGAAATGTTAGTATTCGAAAGGATTTATCCAAGTAGAATGTACCATTTCGAGAAACTCTTTTTAGATATATACTTTGACAGGTCTAACTTCCTTTTTAAGGAATGTTAACAACTTCAAGTTAGTTATTAGGGCTAGTTATCACCTAAAAGCTGATAATGGATCCCTTTAACTAAGCAACGTAAAAGTGTCCCTAGGGTATGTGTCTATTAAGAGTGGATCAGTTCAAAAGTGCAACTCACCCCGACATGTGCAAATTTCTATCTACAATCTATGAGCGCATGTTAAGGGGGAGCATTTGAAAATCATAAAACTCTCAAAGTGTTAGCAAAAATGTGTTTCTTAATCATGAACACTTTGAGAGAGTTTTCAATGATTTGGTCGATGGCAACATAGGATAGTCATGAAGTTATAAGGTGGCTAAGGTTAGGAAAACCGTCTTATGATCCGCCAGAACCGGAGGGATCTACCCAAGGACAATACCGAATAGATAGCATTAGAAAGTCCTTAGGTATGATTATGAAAAAAAAAGAGATAAATGAGAAAGGTGAAAGAAGAGGTTGAAGAATTAAAAAGAAATAAAATGAGAAAGGGTGAAAAGAAATAGCCCTCCATTTATTCAACCTTAGGGCAGAAACCGGGTTCAATTCATATGCTACTGATTGTTACTAAGGTAACATCGGGATTGAAGACAAGACGTCATGGACCCAGTGACGCACTGCACTAAACCTTCTAACCACTCAAGTTCTCTCAAAAGAGCTTGTTTCATTCTCACGAGGAACCCTGCATAATCTATCGACCGCTCATTACGAGCTATGTTGATATTGAAACAGGAGACACCGCTCCAGTCTCCGACGACCAAATAATGCACTTATCGAGTCTAGAGCCACGAGCTGCATCAAAATATCTCATAGGAACACGTGCTACTTCTACCTTGGTTGGTCAACATTAAGGACACCAATGGTAACTTTATGAGTCCTACGCAGATCTTAGCAATCTGTCAAGAACACTTATGAGAGAATATACGTATGTAATTTCTAGTGATTGAGTGGAAATTCCTACCAGGGTCAACATCAAATAGCCCTGAAAGCAGGTCACTTCGGTAATCACTTGTGGATTACGCTTAGTGATCGCGGCGGTTTCAACACGGTCTACAGTCGTGGAGTGATCTCCAGCGACTCACCTAATCGTTGGTGTACTACAGTATGTCAGTGAAAGCCCTTTCGGGGGTATCCGATTAGGAACGGCCTTGGCAAGGTTTAGAGAAAGTTTTCACACTATGCTGTTAACGATCTCTAAGTCCGAACCTGTAAGTGCCGGACGTATTATTGCTAACTGTCTTATGCAGGAATTCTTGGCGAATGTTGCTGATTGCTGAAAAGATGCGGATCCATCACCTCATGCTCACACCTCAACAACACAACTTATGATATCATGATCAATTGATGGGCCTCAACAAAGCTTCCACAACTCTAATGGTGAAGATCATGTTTCTGAAAAGGTGTGAGCATGCCAAAGCTAAGACATCAACATCACATGGAGACGTTACCACACAAAGATGACTTGAAGCTACTCTTTTGGATGATAAACACGGAGTCATGTCAACAGTCATCCAACGCCTTGAACAAGTCATCTCAAATCTACTGCTGAATGCACAAAGCTTGCAACAATGAAGAATCAGAGACTACGAGCTACAAAGACATCTTCAAAGATCGGAATGCTGGAATTCGAGTCTTAATTTCCGGGGTGACCTCCCTTAGGGGGAGATTGTTAGGAATACGTTTATTCACATTAAAGACTCGGTCACCCCGAGTATATTCAAGCATCAAGTAGCTCGTAGTATTTATCATAGTAGTTAGTAGATTAATAGTCTATTAGTATGTAAATAGTATTCGTGGAGTGAGTCGGGTCTTCACCCATTGTGCTCTCTCTACAGCCTGTTTCATGAGGCACTTAGGAACTTTGTATAAATACCCTCTACCACCCAAGGTAGAGGGTTGAACTTTCACTTCTAATCTAATATTTCATCTTCACTTTCTCTCTCTAAGGTTCCACTTTCTCTCTCTAACTTCATAAGCAAAACGCCACCTTAAATCCATTGTATAAACATGTTTGTGACTTAATGATTATGCTACACCTTTGATCATAAGATTATAAGTCTTTGTTTCAAGTGATTCAATCCCTCACCATTCAAAGTGCAAGAGAATAATACTCCTTCAATAACAAATCAAGAAGTATTGTAGATTAGTTTTGTAGATTGTGTAAATCATTTGTAAAGTTATGTTGTGCTTGTGATAAGTAGATTCAGGTGGGTTTGTACTTAAGCTAAGTAGAAGTTGTGTTGTGAAAAGGTAGTAGTGAAGTAGTGAGAAGTCGTGAAGTAGTAGTGGTGTGTATTAGTTGTGTAGAAGTTGTGAGAAGTTGTGAAGAGTTGTGAGATTGGTTCTAGCTATAATTAGAACTCGACATTTTGCTTGGTGTCGTTAAACGGTAAAGTAAAGGTGTGTAAGGCTTCTCCGCCACAAGGGTTTTGTTGACATAGTGAAGAAAACTCTCGAGTAAGAGACTCGGGGAGTGGAGTAGGACGAAGAGGAGCTTCGTAGCAGAACCACTATAAATCCTTGTGTTGTGGTTTGATCTTTCTAACTCTATCTTTTATTACTTTTATACTTACATTATATTTGCTTAGTTAGTTAGTTAGCATTGTTCATATAGTGAAAGTATTGAATTCACATAAACTAGAATCGAAGTGTTTTTGAAAACAAAGTTTTTAATAAATAAAAAGACGTAAAACTATTCAACCCCCCCCCCTCTAGTTTTCCACAACCGGGAGTAAGGATGTTCCTTCTAAAAAAGCATACTCGAGATGTTTAGGAAGGGGTTTGAGTTCAAGATCAGTTGGTGGTTCTTCGAGAGATTTCTTTATTTTGTATTCTGTATTTGAAAGTGATTTGTTCGAAAATGATTTCTTCTTCATCATCGGTTTCGATTTCTTCGATATTCATGGATATGAATTCGTCAAACTCAGCATAGAGTTTCTCTTCAAGAATCGTTCCCTGAATAGTATGAAGAATTTCCATTCCTTCATTCAGCAAATTTTCAAAATCCTCTTCAAGAATTTCATCAATAACATCAATGTTGAAGCATGTGTCATCATTAGAGTAGGAATGTTTCATGGCTGAATCGATTGAAAAAGATATTCTTTCTTCTCCAACTCCGAAATTTAGTTTCTTTTGTTTGACTCGAATTATAGCGTCAGCTGTGTGTAAGAATGGTCTTCCTAGAATTAGAAGAACTTTGTTGTCTTCCTCCATTTCTAAGATAACGAAATCAACGGGAAAGGTGAATTTGCCAACTTCGACTAGCATATTTTCTGCTATCCCAACAGGATATTGAAAATAGCGATCAGCTAATCGAACACTCATTTTAGTAGGTTTGAGAGTTTCTAGGGAAAGTTTGGCATAGAGAGAATATGGCATAAGATTGATACTTGCGCCGAGATCGGCCAAGGCATTGCAAGAGAATGTTTTGCCAAAATTGCACGGAATTAGAAAACTTCCGGGATCTCCTAATTTTGGTGGAACTTTATTTTGAATTATAGCTGAAGATTCATCGCTTAGAAAAGCTGCAGATATTTGTTCTAATTTTCTTTTGTTACTCACAAGTTCTTTAAGGAATTTGCCAAAATTCGGCATTCTAGCAATAACATCGATTAAGGGAACATTGATTCGAACAGCACGAATCATGTCTAGGAACTTACCATATTGTGCTTCCATTTTCTCTTATCTAAGACGTTGAGGGTATGGAAGTTTTGGTTTGTATGGTTTTAGAACAGGTGTTTCGGGAATTTCTTTTGTTTTGGATTTTTTCTGAGGTGATAGCTCATCTTCTTCCTCACTGTCAAGTTCGACAGTTGCTTGTGTTTGACTAGGATTAGGGGGAGGTTCATATGAAGTACCATGTCTACTTGTTATGGCATTCACATGCTCATGACGAGCTGGAGGGGGTTGATATGGCCTTGAGTTACTACCTATTGGGTTAGGTGTAGTGTTACTTGGAAGGGATCCAGGTGGTCTATTAGTTTGTTTTTCAGCGAGTCTATCAAATTTTTCTTCCAGGTTTTGGATAGAGGTTTGGTGGTTTCTTGTGGTGGATTCAAGTCTATCTTTGAGGTCATTGAAAGTGTTTTTAACGACCGTGTTCGTGGAGTGTTGTGACTTAATAAATTCATTTAATTGCTTTTGAATGTCAAGTTTTTCTTCAGAATATGATCGAGGTTGATCACGATTATAATCAGGCCTATCGTTAGAACGCCATTTGTCATTATCTCTATTACGATAATCATTGTAAAAACGAGATCGTCTAAATGTTTGCATGAACTTGGCTTCCTCTTCTCGAGACAAGGGTGTGTCATCATCATTGCAATTTGCGGTCGAATGATTTCCACCACAATTGGTGCAAGATTCACGTTTCTCTTTCATTTCTTTATACTGAGCATCCATTTTGATGGTCATGGCATCCATTCGGGCCATAATTTTGTCAGTGTCACAAAAACTACTCCCTTTATCGGCGAAAGCAACAGTTTTGCGAAGGGCGGTTTTGGTTTTTTGGTTTTTAGCCCAATCATGTTTGAGTAAGACTTTGTCTTCGAGTAATTGGTAGGCTTGATTTTATGTTTTGTATAGGAAAATTCCTCCTGCAGCAGCGTTTAAGGCTTCTTGAGTACTCTCGTCAAGTCCATGGTAAAAGATTTTGATTATGTTTCCTTTACTTAGACCATGTCCATGACAATTCCTGAGCATTTCTTTCATTCGTAACCATGATTCAGTTAAAGTTTCTCGATCTTGTTGAGAAAAAGCTCGGATTTCACCGAGGATTCGGTTGAATAAGGCTGGGAAAGAATCAACTTATAAAGGCGGTGCGAAGTTCATCCCATGTTGCTATTCCTTCGTCAAGTTCATCTAACCAGGTTTTTGCTTCTCCGGTCAGGGATAATGGAAACATCATGAGTCGGACGGCTTCATTTTCGGTTTCTCTGTATCTAAACATTTCACAAATTCCAAGGAATTCGTGGATGTGTTTGTGTGGATCAGTTTTGTTTCTACCATCAAATTGATTTCCTTTGACAAGGGTAAGATGGTTTCCTTTGATGGAAAACTCATTAGCAGTGTTGGGCAAAGTTATTGCGGGACCAGGAGTAGGAGCAACGGTTCGCTCATTGGCCCACATAGGTTCATTGTCAGTTTTGTCCATTGGATCATGAAGTTGAATGAGTTTGATAAAGAATCGATAAAGAGAAAGATCGTCAACAGATGGAACTATCTCTTTAGGAGTTTCAGGTCTTAAATCTTTTTGTGAAATTGGGACTCGTTTGTTTCTTCTACGTCTTCGATTTATGGATCTTTCAGGTTCAAGTAAAGGACTGGTAAGTTTTGCATTGGATGATCGTGTGACCATCCAATATTGGATTTATGATGTTTAGAACAACTGAAATTCAATTCGGATGAACTAATTTCCAGCTTCTGAGGTGATAAGTACGGCGTGCTTCTGGGTTATACGAGGTAAAAGTTTGAATTTTTGAATTTAAATTTTTCCATAAAAGTGGCGCTTCTTTGAAAGAGCTCGCCGTGAGCGTGGTACAAGAGCGGCGGTATCTGTTGAAAACCGGCGGTTATTTAGAACAGATGATATTCGTAATGAAACACAGAAATGTAATCTAAATGCAACTTAAAATGATCAAAGAATTAGTAAAGAGAGCAACTGCTAGTCCCCGGCAGTGGCGCCAAAAACCTTGATGTGTTTCGAAAGCTTTAAATTTATAAGACTAATTTTACCGATTCCTTAATACTCAAAACACATGAGTAAAAGTATAACCCTCGTTTATAGTAAAGAGTTTTGGTAAGATCAGATCGTTCCACAGGGACTGAGGTTGCTCTTATGTATCAATTAAATAATCAAGATGATGCAAATGTTTTACTTTTAAAATTCAAGTATGAGACAAATATGATTACTTGGATAGTTGCTATAACTTAGTGATGGTTTATGATAATGATCTCAGTAGTTTAGTAAGTTCAACAAATGATTAGTTGTTTTCGTCAAAATAACGTTTCATAAGTTAACAGTCGTGATTCATGACTTATGTTTGCTAGTTCTTAAACGAGTGGTTAACAAGTGTAAGTACTAGTTGCAATGTTTAAAACTCTATTGTTTATTTCAATACAAAAGCGATTTCTCCTTCAATTGATCAACACACATAGACATATGTTGAAAACCATAAAATACTAGTTGAATCTTTCGACCCTTTCCAATTAGCAATTATAATCAAAAAGATAAACAATGGTGATAAGTTTAGAACACAGCAAGATCTTAACATAACAGGAAATCAACAAGAGATCATAACTACAACCATACACTTTATTATATTAACATATCCAAGCAACCATAAAGATTTTACCCTAACATGGCTTTAATAATCATGCTTACAGTGGTAATATTGTACGAAATAATCAACATACTTCCTGAATTAATGTAATGAAGAAGTTACCGTCACTAGCGATCACCAAAATTAATATCAAGAGAGTATTTCAATGCTTTTAGAACTTTGACTTTATTTCTATTGCCCCAATGATTGGAACACGAGATGAATTATTATCAGAGCTATTAGGAATATGTTTTTTGTATAAGAAAGATTCGGTCACCCCTGATATGATTAAGCATTGATTAGCTCGTAGTAGTTAAAATAGTTAGTTAAACGTAGTTTAGAAGTAGACTAGTTCGCGAAAGAAGGACGGGTCTTTACCCACTGTATACCTGATCCGCAGCCCAAGTGGCACGCCCTAGTGGCAAAACTCTTGTACATATAAGCCCTCTCCATCCTTGGAGAGGGTAAGCCTTCTCTCATAATTCTATTTTCTTTTTTTTGGTTTTCTCTCAAGGCTTCATCTCTTTCTCTCTCTAACTTTCTCTCTCTACATTTCTTTCTTCTTTTTCTTACTTGCAACGAACCAAACCACAAGTATAAACGAGTTTGTGATGTTATCTAGTATTCTACAATTGGTATCAAGAGCCATGGTTACATCCTAGGGATTGTAGGACTTGTGGTGCATGGTTTGTTTTGGTTTCTACTAGTTTCTACTCATTTTAGAGCTTGTTCGTGGTGATTCTTGTGTTCTCTCTTGTACTTCTAGGATTAGAGGGGTTAGATTCATCTAGTTTATCAGTTGGTTGGACTAAATCTAACGTTTGAGTAGTGTACAAGTTGGTTTGGAACTTGGTTCTTGGCAGCGGTTTGTTTCTCGTTAAAACCTTCTTAGCAGCGGTTAAATTGGGGTTTCAGCGGTTAGTGATAGTGGTTAGTACAAGTAGTGGAGCGAACATTACGCTGTACTTTGTACTGTTTCAGCGGTTAACTGCCAGCGGTTTACTAATCAGCGGTAAAGTTATTAGCGGTTACTCTTTAGTGGTTACTTTGCTAGCGGTTACTCTGTCAGCGGTTATTATTATCAGCGGTTTGCTATCACAGCGGTTACTTTGTTCGCGGTTACTTCCAACAGCGGTTAAGTGTCAGCGGTTAAGTCTTAGCAGTTAAGCTCCGGCGGTTAACTAGTATAGTGGTTAAGTGTTAGAGGTTTATCTTTGTCACTACAGGTTACTATATCAATGAGTAATCTAAACATGACAAACACGTCAGAGAATGCTATTCCTGAGATCCTCAAACTGTATGATATGGTCGATGAACACAAGACACCCAACTCAACACAAATCACAAATGATCCTGAAATATGTGACAAGGATTCAGTAAGCTCAAACTCTCATGAGACAGAGATCAGTCAGCCACCAGTATCATTCAACAATGCTAAGGACTGCTCCATAGTATGCTTTCTACAACTTCACTCACACCTTTCAATGCTTATTAAGGGAACTGAATTCATAATGGGATACGAAAGTGCTTTTGCAACACTCTTTGGTCAAGATGTTCAGAACTTCACAGACACAATGATTCGTAACTTAGATCAATTGCAACAACAACTTGACCAAGGAACACCTTCCAAAGCTGGATCCATAGCCGCTCTTAGTATACTCAACAAACAACTCCAAATGTTCTTTGAGTCAAAACTCACTCTGCAGTATGATTATTATAGTGAGATGACTAGAAGCTGCTTTGCTAAACACACGAGAATTGAGGTTGACACGTTCAGAGATACACTTATCCAGCTCATGGATAATGTTGAAACGTTCATTGAGGAAAGAGGACAACTCAGACACTTGGATAACAAGAAAGAGGAGGGTTCCCTGGTACAGTCATGTGATGGTATTGATGATTCGGGTAAAGCATTGGATGATGGGTTAAGTGTCTCGATGAGTAAAGAATCAGCAAATGTTAAGATTGACAATACCATCAGTTCAGTGACGCTTGTCACCCATGGCATGAATGCTGAATCTAGAACGGACAATGACCAAAGGTCAAGTACGGAGGTACCCTTAGTTGATCAACATAATGTGCTCTCTAATGAACGGGAGCATACTGATCAAATCAAACTCACTTATGACTCAAATTCGCTGGAAAAGACTGATAGCAATACCATGTCTAATTCAACAAATATGAGTCATAAAGGAGGAGAGTGTGATCAGGATGCTGAACGTGATAAAATGTTAAGTTCTGTGTTGACGGCTGATGTTTTTAAAGAAAAGGATATGGTTGATAAAGAAACTTTTAACGAACTCTCAAAAAGATTTTTGCAACTTGAAAAACATTGCATTTCTCTTGAAATCACAATGCAACAAAAGGAAGAAAGTTTTCAAAATAATCAACCATGCAAAAATCCGGATCTTCCTGATGTCCGTGAATATCTTATGATTAATGATTTGAAAACTCAGCTAGAAACCAAGAACTTGACTATCAAATATCTGAAAAACCGTATTACTGACTTGAGTGATATGTGTAATGATTTGAAAGCTAAACTTGTCGGCAGTAAGATTGCAACTAGAAATTTTGAGTCTAAAATGGCTGAATTACTGTTGGACAATGAGTCTTTGAAAATTAAATGTAATAACCTGAATGAGTCTCTCAAAGTTAAGAGTACTAAGGATGCTATACTTACAAACTCTTGGACTTACAAAGATGATAAGTTCAAAGCACAACTTCAGGAAGTAGGCTTCACTGTCACACATATAAATCATGAGCCTGGAAATTTAACAGAGAATGGTGAAAACACAAAGTTTACAAAACCATCAATCTTGGGGAAACCAGTTTTTCAAAGTAAGAGAAACCAATCTGTTGCTAGACAACCTAGTGCATTTAGGTCTGAAAGAACAAAGTTTTCAAAAACCTAGTTTGCCTCCCAAGTTGATTTGGAACAAGTGCTATCACCCTATAAGCAAAATCTGCCTAATAATCCTGCTTCTAGCTCTGTCACACTTCATTAAGGTGATTCCCCTTCACCTGCACCAAGCTCCCCTAAGACCAGTCCTAAAGCTGTGTCAAAATCAACCATAAAAAATATAAACTCTTATGAACTATATAAGTACGGTGATCTAGTAAGGGCTAGAATAAGAGCACAACTGCATAAGGATGGAATCTTAGGATCTCAACCTCTCTTGATGGCTCCTGCTTTAGTAAAGAACTCTGCTAAGCCTCAACTGGAAAAGCCTAGGATTTATAGAAAGTCATCTTCAGTGTATAAGAAGCTTAATGATTCTAGATCTTGCCCAAAGTGGATTCCTACCGGTAGAATTTTTTAGGACATTGGACTTAAGTGGATACCAACCAGTAAGGAGTTTACTAATGGCAATCCAATGGTCAGCCAGAAAAACCCTAAGGGTTTGGATACTATTGTCACTTACCCATATACATGCAATCGAGTTTGTGATAATGCAGGTTGTTCTCACTCAAGTGGAATATCTTCTTACCATTTCACACAAGAAGGCACAATACATGGAAGCCAAAGATATGCAAATCTCCAATGATAGGAGATTTTGCATCTAACCCTTGATGCATTTCTTTCTATGACTTCTGAGTTTCTCTACTCAGGACTCGGACTTTATCTGGTCTTTTGTACTTTCTGCTTGTTCCATCTTCCTATACTTTTGTGATTTTCCTTCTTCAATCAATGCACTCTGATTTTTTTCAAATCTCAGGTCATTGATTGAGGGGGAGAATGGTTTGTTGTTTTGCCTTGATTGCTTCTCATGCTTGCTTTTATGGTTGCCTTTTGTTGTATTGATTGTTGCTTTTTCTCTTTGTGCTTGTGCCAAATGCTTGTGTTTAGTGGACTGTTTAAAACTATAGGACCTTTTTTGCCATATTGAGAATCTTGTGCAGCGGTTTGATTAAATGGAAGGACCTAGTTTGACATGTTTTAAATCTTTCACATGCTTATAAATAGATAGCGGTTAGATCAAAACGGGTTACCTCTTTTCAAAAACTTTCTCTCTCT
>LBNU01000484.1:19479-48468 GCA_014162995.1 Artemisia annua
TATTTAGGTGACTAGATTTAAATCATTTACAAGATGTTTGAGTAAGATTAAGCCATCTATACCTATATGCAATGCAAGCATAATATAGCAATCCTAACGCAACAAATCTAGCATAAGATCTAGCTAAGTATAAATCGTAAAACTAGCAATAACCTAATATGGCACATATGCTTAGATACACAATTAGTTAAAATTATAATGGCAACAATCATCTAATATATTCAATTAGCAAAATTAAGACACAAAGAAGTTCACATAATCATATAGCATAACACATAAAACACTTGTCGTCGTTTTGTGTATTATATACACCAATGTTTACTTAGCTCGATTTTATTTGTAAATAAAATAGTTTCATCCCCATTCTATAATTTAATTAAGATCAAAATTTTGAAAACATAAATACTTTATTTTTCAAAGATATACCCACTAGGAATGCCCGACTTGAGGGAAAAGGTAAAATACAAGTGTTGGGAATTATGGAAAGCTGCTGAGACATTCAGCGGATGGTTTCTGCTGAATAGTTTCTGCTGAAGAATAGAAGCTGCGGATATAGTTAATCCGTAGAAGATAGAGTTTAGTTTATATTAGGACAAGATATATAGAATATCTTTCATAGTTTTATGTTGATTTGTTTCTTGTAAGAAGGGCTAGGGTTTCTTGTAGTATAAAAGGAACCCTTGGCTAATGAATTATACACGCTTTTCTAAAACATTCTTAGTGAGAATAAACGATCCATAGAGGATCAAAGCTTTGTTAGTATATCAGTGTTGCTTGTGTTTGTTCCCGCTTTAGAATACAAGTGATAGAGTCTCTCTATTAGTGTACTTGTGATTACATAAGTATTACTAACGATCTTTACAAGGCTCATAGATCTATCCAGGTCTAGGTTTCAACAAGTGGTATCAGAGCCTCGGGAGAGTCTCTTTGATACTAACAATATCTTTTCTTTTCACACCTCTTACCAACCCCAACACACATCATGTCTGCATCCGATGTTGAATCAAATTCTGAAGCAACCAACACCCAACATGCAGTATCTCTTACTCAACTCAGCCTTTCAAACAGCAATGCTAAATTCCCATACCTTAAGAGGGATGAATACGACATATGGGCCATGCTGATGCAGAATTGGATCAACAACATTGATCACAATCTCTGGAGAGTGGTCCTCAATGGGAACAAGCCTAGGAAAACTGGCCATGATTCAGAAGGTAGAATATACTACCTTGAGCCCACATCTGCTGAAGAACTTTTGAATCTTCAGAGGGAAAACAAGGTACGCACTATGCTTCTACAAGCAATTCCACAAGATCACTTGGCAGACTTCCACTACATGCAAGATGCCAAGGATATCTGGCAAGCAATCAAGGCTAGGTTTAGAGGGAATGAAGAATCCAAGAGAATGAGAAAGTCCATGCTCAAACAACAGTTTCAAGAATTTCACATCACTGAAGAAGAAGGGATTCACAAAGGTTATGATCGATTCCACAAGATTTTGAGCCAGTTGCATCAGCTGCAGGCTAGGCCAGATAATGAAGACTGCAATGCTAAGTTCCTGAGATCTTTACCCCCATCATGGCTTCAAGTAAGCATTGCACTAAAAACAAAAGGTGGCCTAGACATTATGACATTTGATGATCTGTACAACAAGGTCAAAACACTTAAACCTGATGTCAGAAGTCCTGTTCGTCCATCTACCTCTTCATACTCAGCATTTGTAGGCTCCACTTCACACATGCTCCCTTCTGGTTCAAATCCCATACCATCTGCTTCATATTCTCATACCAATTCAGCAGGAAGTTTGTTGGAAGATTTTCTTCATTCTTTTGTTGCTGATTGTGAACCTCAGCAACAACTCTCCTATGAAGACTTTGACCAGCTTGATCCCTTTGATATGGAGGAGATGAATCTCAAGTGGCAGGTGGCTATGCTCACCTTGGGCATTAAGAGATTTGAGAAAAAGTCTGGAAGGAAGTTTACCTATAATGGCAGGGAACCAGCAAGGTTTAAGAGGAAGAAGGTAAAGTGCTATACGTGTGGTCAATTTGGTCACTTCTCTAGGGAGTGCAAGGATCAAAGACCTGCTGATGAGGTTAGGTACTCTAGCTATCAGCAGAAACAGGGAGAAGGTGAGTCTGGCAAAACTAGTCATCCAACAGCTTTACTCACCTTAGATGAGCATGTGGACTGGAAATCTCATGAGAGGAGTGATGGGGATGCTGAACAAAGTGGAATGCTGGCTTGCTGCTCAACAGAGGAATCTGCTGATCAAGTTGCATTCATGGGTCTCCCTCAGGTACAAAATTGTGTGTTTGGTTGTCATATGAAATATAATGAGCTTAAAGAACAATATGGTGAACTGAAACCTAAATATAATGAATGTTTTAAAGACCTTCAGTCTTACAAACATGGCTTAAAAACTGTAGAAGCACAAAAGGTTTGGTTTCAGAAGAATCAGGATGCTTATGAGCATGAGATAAAATGCTTAAGACAAGACTTGAAACTTGCTCAGGATGCTGCCACCTATACCAAAAAGTTAAATACTAAGCTAGAATCTGAGAAACAAGTCCTTCAAGAAAAGCTAGATACTGAAATAGCTAATCATAAAAAATGGTAAATCTCTGGAGAAAATCTAGCTAGTTGTTTGTATGGTAGTCAGGCTGTCAACTCAAGTATAGGATTAGGTTTTAAGAAATATGTAGGTTTAGAAGCTAGGGCTGATAATAGAAAATCTACACCAGCAGGTTTAGAAAATTTTGTCAAAGAAGGTGACCTAGATGCTGTCCCTGGTCCAATTAGAGGATAATTTATGCCTATTGATCTATCCATCACAATTGACTTTGATGGATCACATCATTTATATGGAAAAAAGTCAAAAGACTTACCTGACCCTGTTACTAATACTGCTGACTTTGTCTCTTGCAGTGACAAGTCTTCTGATAGGGGGTCGACTGCCTATGAAAGTTGTGATTCAAGTGACAAGTCTGGACTTCCCAAAGCCTCACCAAAGACCTCCCCCAAGTCTTCACCCAAGTCCACAGAAGTAGCTGCTGATGAATTCAATTCAGAGCCAGTTTCCTCTGAAGACTTGTCGTTTAATTCTTTGCAAAACAATAATGTTGATTCTGTTGAAAACAATTCCTTTCATGTTTGTGGTTTGAATGCTAGCAATAAAATATCTTTCTTTTTTAATAAAGCTTCTAAAAAGAAGAAGTGTTTTGTATGTGGTAGCAAATTTCATTTGATAAAGGATTGTACTTATCATGAGCAAAGAATGAGTGAATGTACTACTAGACCAATGTGGAAACAGGTTAATAAGATTCCATCTTATGTTCCACAAGTAAACCAGTCTAACAGCAGAACCAATACTGCTGATAAATCAGCAGCTGCTGATGCATTAGCATCTGCTGAAAGACCTTTTTACTCCAACAGGAACAGACATGTTACAATACCATTACCTGAACCTATTTTTCCTTGTTATCAGAATGGTTATTGGCCTAGTTATTATCACCCTATGTATATGGGTTTTGGGGCACCATGGGAAACTGCTGTTAAGCCCTCAGCAGGTTGTTCTTGGACACAAATGGGATTTGACTATCAAGGGAACTCTAGGAACAATGGTGGATCTTATACATCTACATGGCCTACCTCTCATGATCCACAAGGCAGGTTCAAGTCAGCAATGACTTGAGCCTCCTATGTATACTAACATTTGTATAATTTTTGTTGTTGTTGTACGATCATCCTCTTAAAAGTAAAGAAGTTGGCATTGTAGATAGTGGCTGTTCCAGGAGCATGTCAGGCAACAAAGATAAAATGGTTAATTTTATTCCCATAGCAGGTGGAGGTAGTGTGACATTTGGTGGAGGAGAACGTAGAATCACAGGAGTGGGAACTATTAAGACACCCAAGCTAGACTTTGAGAATGTGTTCTATGTTAAGGAACTACAGAACTTCAACTTGTTCTCAGTATCACAAATATGTGACAAGAAGAACAAAGTATTCTTCTCTGAGGATGAATGTCTTGTACTCTGTAAAGACTTCATTCTTCCTGAAAATGCTTCCATTCTTTTAAGAGTTCCCAGGAGTAATAACTTGTACACATTCAATATGAATGAAGTTTTACCTGAAGGTGAAATTACATGCTTGGTGGCTAAAGCCTCTCTTGATGAATCCACAAAATGGCACAGAAGGATGGCCCATGTCAACTTCAAAACCATCAACAAGCTCTCTAAACTTGGTTTGGTTGATGGGCTTCCTTCCAAAATCTTCACCAATGAACACAACTGTGTAGCATGTAACAAAGGAAAGCAGCACAAAGCCTCCTACAAGTCTGTCAAAGCTGTCAGCCTCATCTCAGAATCTCTTCAGCTGCTGCACATGGATCTGTTTGGTCCAACTCAGGTCCGCAGCATTGATCATAAGTACTTCTCATTGGTAATCACTGATGACTATAGCAGGTTTTTCTGGGTATTATTTTTGAAAAACAAAGATGAAACCTTTTTAATTCTAAAAGAATTTATAACTTTGGTTGAAAACCAGCTAAACAAAAAGGTTAAGTGTATAAGGTGTGATAATGGGACAGAGTTTAAGAATGCCTTGTTAATTGAACTTTGTAGTTCTAAAGGGATTAAAAGGGACTATAGCACACCCAGAACCCCACAGCAAAATGGGGTTGCTAAAAGAAAGAATAGGACCTTAATAGAGGCTGCAAGAACTATGCTTGCAGACTCTAAGTTACCCACCATGTTTTGGACTGAAGCAGTAAGCACTGCTTGTTATGTTCTCAACAGGGTATCTATCACTAGACCTCATAACAAGACACCTTATGAACTCTTGACTGGTAGGATCCCAAGCATTACACATCTTAGACCTTTTGGCTGTCATGTGACCATTTTGAACACTAGTGATCACTTTGGGAAATTTGAAGAAATGGCAGATGAAGGGTATATTGTGGGATATTCAGCACATAGTAGGGCCTATAGGGTGTACAATATGCATACTAAAAAGGTTGAGGAAACTCTCAATCTCAGATATCTGGAAGACAGGCCTAATGTGCAGGGACAGGGCCATGCTTGGTACTTTGACCTAGATTATTTGACAGATCATTTGGGGTATACTAGATTTGTCTCTAACCAATCTGCAGGTACAAAAGAGACTTCTTCTAACAATAAAGGAGCAATGGAAGTTGACTCTGACTCTGACTCTGATCATGAGTTTGGGGAAACAACCATATTTGTTCCTTCTTGTCCTCCTCCTAATGTTTCAGGTACCCCAAAGACAAATGCTGCGGATATGGCATGGATTCAAGTTATGCAGAAGCATTAACTAGACTTCAGCAGCAAGAGCATGCAACAAAAGAAGATGATGAGCAGCTTGGTCTTGAGTTTGCTCAAGATACTGAAGCACTTTTGAAACAATCTGCTGATGAGGTCCGCAGGAACATTGAAACTGCTGATAGTAGTCACATTTATGGATCTGCTGATCCTACCCCTGCTGATGCTGTTACTGCTGATACATCCCATACTGCTGATGGTGATTCCCAAAACTTTGAAGCCCCTTTTGGTCGATTTTCTACTCCCACAGATCTAGGTGATCATCAACAAGCTCCTGGCATTTTCAGTTCCTCTTCTTATGATGATGATTTTGCTCCTACTTTGAACAATCTTCAATCAACTGTTCAAGTAGATACAGTTCCTACAAAAAGAATCCACAACATTCACCCTGAAGAGAACATCCTTGGAGATCCTAATGCTACAGTTCAAACAAGGAGTTCAGTGAAGAAAGTACAGTTTGGGGAATATGCTTTTGTTACCTATGTGATGACACAACAAAGGGACAATCACACAGATCAACAACATTGTATGTTTGCTTGTTTTCTTTCTCAGGTTGAACCAACAAGTGTAGCTCAAGCTCTTACAATTGCAAGTTGGGTAGAAGCTATGCAGGAAGAAATGCAACAATTCAAAAATCAACAAGTTTGGATTCTTGTACCCTTACCTGATGGAAAGTATGCAATTGGGACCAAGTGGATTCTAATGAATAAAAGGGATGCTAGGGGCATTGTGGGGAAAAATAAAGCTAGATTGGTAGCTCAAGGTTTTAGACAAGAAGAGGGAATTGATTATGATGAGGTGTTTGCACCAGTAGCTAGGGTTGAGGCCATTAGAATCTTTTTGGCCTTTGCTTCCTACATGGGATTTGTGGTGTATCAGATGGATGTAAAAGGAGCTTTTCTATATGGGGAAATTGAAGAAGAGGTGTATGTTCAACAACCTAAGGGTTTTGAAGACCCTGAGCATCCTAACTATGTCTATAAAGTTGTCAAAGCTCTCTATGGTCTTCATCAGGCACCAAGGGCATGGTATGCTAGGCTATCTGCATTCCTGCTGAAACATGGATACAGAAGGGGTGCTATTGATAAAACACTTTTTCTCAAAAAGAACTCTAGGGACATCATCCTTGTACAAGTCTATGTGGATGATATCATTTTTGGATCCACTAAGGAGGCTTGGTGTAGAGAGTTTGAAGACTTAATGAAGGGTGAATTTCAGATGAGTGCTATGGGTGAAATGACTTTCTTTTTGGGACTTCAAGTGCAACAAAGGCCTGATGGCATTTTCATTAATCAAGACAAGTATGTGAAAGATATTCTTCAGAAGTTTGATATGGAAAATGTGAGAACTGCAACTACTCCCTATGAGACTCCCAAGACCAAAGCCAACCTTGAAGCTGATCCTGCTGTTAATGTCCACATGTACAGATCCATGATTGGGTCACTCATGTATTTAACAGCTTCAAGACCAGACATTACCTTTGTTGTCAGTGCTTGTTCTAGGCATCAAGTCAATCCTTTGACTTCTCATCTCAACGCAGTCAAGAAGATATTTAAGTACCTTAAAGGCCAACCCAAACTTGGTCTTTGGTACCCAAGAGAGTCTCCTTTTGTGTTGGAAGCCTATAGTGATAGTGATTATGCTGGTGCTAACTTGGATAGAAAGTCCACCACTGGAGGTTGTCAATTCCTTGGAAGAAGATTGATCTCTTGGCAGTGCAAGAAGCAAACTATTGTGGCCAATTCTTCTACTGAAGCTGAATATGTTGCTGCTGCTAACTGCTGTGGACAGGTTCTTTGGATACAAAATCAATTACTTGATTATGGGTTCAATTTCATGAACACTAAAATCTTTATTGATAACCAAAGTACCATTTGCATAGTTAAAAATCCAGTTTATCATAACAGAACTAAGCATATTGAGATTAGGCACCACTTTATTAGGGATGCTAATGAAAAACACTTAATTCAGGTGCTTAAAATACATACTGATGATAATGTGGCTGATTTGTTAACAAAGGCTTTTGATGGACCTAGGTTTAATCACTTAGTTGTCCATATTGGGATGGTTAATCCTTAAATGCTATGTTTAAGGGGAGGCATAGGCCTAAGGGGAGGCATATGCCTCTGGGGAGGATTTGTTATTGTTGTATACTAACTTTGTTTTGCAGGTTTTAACCATTAAGGATTAGTTTGTTTTGGATTGCTATTATTATTTTTTTTTGCAGCAAAAGTGGATCTGCTGATGGAAGTGTTCCTGCTGATGATGTTTATCTGCTGATTACGAATGAATGACAATTGTGATGAAACATTTGGAACACACAACAACTAAACAGGAAATCATTCATTATTCATTAAGATGGTTACAAAAGATGGAGATAAAACAGGACATGACTCTATGCCTAACCCTAAACCTACTCAATCTTTCCTTTTCCTTTGTCATCTTCATCAGAAAGCTCTGAATCACATTCCCAGAGTGGTGGTTTGCAAGCATTCTCTGATGAGCCAGTTGGAGTTGAAGGAGCTTCATCTTGAGATTCATCCTCATCTGAGGAGGTATACAGGATGGGTGAAATCAACTCTCTTTCAGGAGGAAGCAAGGGAATCCAAGGATTGAGATCCTCAGAAGATTCAGGGGACATGGGTTGATGAGCAACATAATTTGATGATTCACCATCATTCATACTTTTCTTGGCTGTTTTCTAGGAAATCTTGGCTGTCTCTGCAGTTGAAGCCTCATTGGTGTTAATGAATGATGACTCATTGGGAATATCCTGTGAGGGTTCAACATTTTGGGGTTTTGAACTCATTTTGGGTGAATGATTTGGGTAATTGAAAGCTTGGATCTGTTTTATAGGTGAAAGTCAAAGTCCACAGCTTTTAATGATAGTTAGGTGGGAACAGATATTTTGTGATATACTGCTGAAGCCAAATCTGCTGATGACTTGGTTCTTGCGGATTCTAGTTCCTGCACAAATGTTCTTGCTGATTGTGGTATCTGCTGATGGCAAGATTCTATATTTTCAGAGTATCTACTATCTAAAAGATGATTAAGGAAAGACAAGAACAGAGTTTATTCATGATTATTCAAACGAAAGTTACAATTAACCTATCCATCTAAACAACCACACCAAAAACTATCCTAAACCTACTCCATCTTCCTCTTTCCTTTACCCTTGGGATCAGAAGTGCCTTCACCATCTTTTGTGTTCCTCAGCACCCTCTCCACATCCTTGGGCTTTGTATCAGGGGTCCAAAGCTTCTTACAAACCAATCCCAATACTTGGGGTTTTGGTTTTTCCAACTTCTTGGGAACTGGAATTAGCCTCATATCAGCAATAACACGTTTCATTCCCTCTGAAAGAAGCTTTGAAAGAGGTGGACGATCAGAAGGTCCTTCATTGACATCCTCATAAAATAATAACTCAGAGGTATCTGACTCAGATGTATCTGAGTCAGAGGATGGAAAAGGTAGTGGTGGCGCTGGTGGTGCTGGTGGTGGAGGAGGAGGAGCAGGTACATCATGACGTCTTTTGCGTGCCTCTTCTTTAGTTCTCCACCCATGGAATCTTTTGGCAGGCATTGGAGGAGGTGGTGGAACAGGCATTGGTTGTGGGGGTGGAAGTGGATCATTGTGCTCTGAGGCTTCTGAATCAGAGGATATGTCTATAATGTCCATGATGAGATTTTGAATAAAAAAGTGATTAATCAATGGTTGAATATAATAAAGTATGATTTGAGAGGTATTTATAAACCTGTTTGGGCCTTTAAGACAGTTAATGAATCGCCAGTTCCAAAGGTGGGAGTGGATGACAGCCTGTAATCCAAGCTGCTGATTGACCATGGCATTCTACGGATTGACTTTTCAATCTGCTGATGGAGTTTATTTTGGGTAAATCATTAAGTCAAAATTGGTCAAACGATTCTTCGAAGATTCGTTGTCAATTAAACCCCACGATTGTTCGTAACTTCTTCAAATAACTAATCGTGTGTATCCCACTCCAAAATAACTACATCCCACTCCAAAATAACTACCTCCCACTCGTTATATATTCAAACCTAGTTCAACCCTCTGAAGTTCATTTCTTTTTCATCATTCCACTATGGCGAACCTTGTTTTTAAAAGTGACCACAATTTAATTGCTTTTCTGGGTGAAGTTGAAGGGAAAGAAGTGTGCAAACCTATGGTAGACTACTTGAAGAGGTCTAATCTCCACTTTGCTCTGACACATTGTCCTGATCTAGTGTGTGAATCATTGGTCCAACAATTTTGGGATACGGCTGTGGTAGCAGAGGGTAATACTGAAATTAATGCTTGGATTGATGGGAAAAAGTATGTGGTCACTGAGTCTTTAATCCGTAGCAAACTTCAATTAAAAGATGCGGATGGTGAATATCATGAAGATAAGTCTGTAATACTACCAGCTTTGAGGGCTATTGGTTATCAAGGGGATGGCAAGGTGTGGAAGAAGAAGTTCTTTTGCCCAAAATGGAAATTTCTTGTTCATACCTTATTGAAATGCATGAGTAACAAGACAGGAGGTCTGGATCAATTCTCTACTCATGTGGCTTGTGCTATTGCCAATATTTCCAGGGGTACAAACTTTAATTTTTCTAGATATATTTTTAATGGTATGATTAGTAATATTCAGGCTATTAAGAATAAATTTTATATGTACCCTAGGTTTCTTCAAATCATCATAGGTATTGAAACAGTTGATAGAACACACACACCTATTCATGAAATGCCATCTAAAATATTTTCAAACATGGAAAGTGGTTATTCTGGCGCCCATTGGCCTCTAACTCCATCTATGTTGCCTCATGGTGACAATGCTGGTGCTGCTGAAGGAGAAAATCAATCTAGTTCTCATGCTGCTGAAGGGGATGTTCCACCCATTCCTGAATCTGCTGATGCAAATGCATCCATAGTTAAGGATGCTGCTAGTCCATCTCATGCTGCTGAGGCTTCAACCTCAGTGGCTGCTGATGAACAGCAGGTGGTTTCTCCTAGGACTATTGCTCCTGATGAGCATCCTGCTGATCCCTTGGACCCAAACACTACTACTAGTGAAGGATCTGTTGACCCTAGTAATGTAGGAAAGCCACCCTTGACAGACCAGTTTGATGACTTTGATGAGTTCTTGAACACTTTGCATACTGAACCTAATACTGAGACACCCATATTCACTGCACCTCAGACTTCTAGCCCAGCTAGATAGGTCTTTATTGGTACCACCACTATTTGTGATGATGTACCTATGTCTCCTCACAGGTCCAATGAAGCTCCACAAACCTCTGGTAAACCAGATGGTACAGCTGAGGAACCTATCTCACTAACCACTGTGTATGAGTTGCTCAACAGGTATGTTCAACAAGTTGGTGATTTGGAAAGAGAACTCACGCAAACCAAAGCATCTCTTGGGGGTCAAGTAAGTGAATTAACAGAGAGAGTCAAGGTTTTGGAGGCTCAATTGGAAAACAGGAAGAAGAGAAAGTTTGTGGTTGACTCAGAGGATGAGTTGGAAGTTCCTGCTGACACTACAACAAAGGGAACTGATACTCATGATTCTCTTCATATGTTGGCTGAAGTTACAGAGGCTGCCCTCTCTCCAAAACGTGAAACTACTGATGCTCCTAAGGTGGCCAGTCTAAGTGCCAAAAAGGAGGAGTGATGGCCATACTTCTGCACCAATTTTGGAAGTTGATACTGCTGTTGATGGAGTTCAATCCATGGATCTTGATCCTGCTGAGACTGTTGGTTCTGCTTCAGGGGAAAGTCCAGCTGTATTTGTTTATGGGCAAACTTTTGTGATGAATGATGATACTCCTCCCCCTCAAGGTGTAAATGATTCTACAGTTCCTACAGAAGAAGTTCCTATCAAGTTGCCTTCTCCTGATCATCTTGATGCTGCTGCCAACATTTCTGTGTCTGCTGATCATGCAAAGTCTTCTTCTCCAAAGGTTCCTGAGGGTGTATCTGCTGAACCTTTCTCTGCTGATAAACTGTTTGAGGCTACAGAACAGGCTCAAATTCCTCTGGTTGATCAAGATCTTGGTGCAGATGAGATTACTAAGGAGGAAATACTTGCCCAAGAGAGACTTTTTAAGGAACATGAGGATCTGCTGAAAAGTCAAGCTTTGGCTGAGCAAGAACAGGCTAAGTTAGATGCAGAGGTTGCCAGAGTACAAGCTACTTATGTGTCTACTTTGCCACCAGAAAGAAGAAAAGTATTGGATGCCATGGCACCTAATTTTGATGAGAATGATTATATGCAAATTGGAGCTCAGATTGCTTCTAATGCTGCTCTTGCTAGAGATTTTGTGGGTGAAAATGCTACTTCTGATGACATTGTTGCATTGCTCAGAAGAAAGAAGAAAGTAGAGGATGCCAAGAAAGCCAAAGCTAAATTGGCCAAACCTTCTACTCAAGCTGAAATCACTCACAATATGAGAGTGGTAGTGAAAAATATGAGTCCAGCTGTATTTAATTCAGGATGGAGCAAGGAAAAGGTTTGGAATCTGCCTCATGAGAAGCTTGTGAGTACTTATAATTATATTATGTCTATAGGCCAGAAGGGTTCTTCTAAGCAATCAAGTGAGGAACCACCTTCTAAGAGATTGAAGTCTACTCATGAGACTTCTACTGACACACCTCTTCCTGCTGAGTCTTCTGGTCCCTCTGATAAGGGAAAGGCTCCAATGTTCTCTGCTGGACCTGTCACTAGGCAACGTACTAAGAAGCAAATAATGGAGGATATGTTGAGTGAGGAAGCTATTCAGCGGATGGTTGAAGATGAGACAGATGATCTTATCAGGACTGCAAGGCCTAGAACTTTTGTTGATACACATAACGATGCTGGTGACTCAGTATCTGGTTCTGCTGAACCAACATCAGTAGTTCCAGATCCTGCTGAAAAATCTGTTCCTGCTGAACTACCATTAACTGTTCCAGATTCTGCTGAGACATCTATTCCTGCTGAACAACCATCAGCAGTTCCAGATCCTGTTGAAGATTCTGTTTCTGCTGAGGCATCTCCTCATATTCTTGCTGTCACTTCAGTTCCTGGCCCTACTAAAGTTAAAGCTGAACCAGATACTGCTGATGCAATAGCTGCTTCAGCTAATACTGCACCAAGGAGGAAGACTCAGGGAAGGAAACGAGCTCCCACAAGTTTGACTACTCCTCTAGATGCATCTGAGTATATTGAGATGGAGGAAGATGATGGTGAAGATCCTATTCCTCATGTTCCTGTGGTTAGTTGGGAGGTTCAACCAATCCTACTCAAGGATCATGACATCAATGTTATCCACAGAGCTGATGGGACAGTTAAGTATTTCTCTTTTCTGAGTGAAATTTTAACTTTTGTGGATAGACAGGATCTGCTGAATTTATATAGTTGGGTCACCTCCTTCTATAAGGACAAAGAGCCCACTGGGAGTGGCATGTATTTGCGTGGGGATTTGACAGTGTTATTTGATTCACATCTTCACCAAAGTAGAGGCTTTGATGTTTGGATGGGACAGACAAGATGGGAAGTTACTAACTGGAAATTTTATCCTCTTCCTAATGTTCATGTGTTGTCTACTGGTGTTGGCAAAGTTCTCTACATGTGTGCTGAGATTACCTATCCCTTATCCCTAAGGATTCTGAATCAAATGTTGGAGATGAAACTGCTTGTTCCTTGTGATGTGTGTGGTAATGACACGACTCATGCTGAGCAATTGGTTCATGCTGTAAGGAAGAGTATTCAGTTTAAAATGGGCTTTATGGCACAGCATGGAATCACTATTGATACTTCTTTGGGGTAATTGTTGTATATTTTTGTTTTTCTTATGTTATTTATTAAAAAAAAAAAATAATAATAATATTGTACTACCTGTTTCCAGGTTTGTTGTATAGTTACTCTGTTGATGGTTATCAGCTCACCAGATGTGACTTGCGTCCATCAAAGAGTTGGCTAGTCCAAAAGCAAACGGTTTTTGGTAAAGACACATCAATTCCGTTGATAGCTGTAATGGTTTGCTCAAAACCATAGGGTACTCAACTCACCCATGCTTCATTGCTGAGAGTTGAAATGGTCATCAATTCACCATGGATCTTATTCACTGAAAATCCTAAGAATTGGCTAGCCCATGAGTATATGGCTTCTGGTAAAGGCTGTGGAAATCCATATTGGTTCTCAATTCACCAAGGATATTTCCTTTAAGAATTGGCTAGTCCTGAGCAAACAGCTACAGGTAAAGACAAATCAAATCCGTTTATAGTTGATGATTTACTTAAAATCATATGGTTCTCAGTGTACCATAGTTTTCGAACTTAAACATTTGGCTACTCCAGTAGTGATGGCTATTGGTAAAGAGACATCAAATCCATTATTTCAATGATTCACCTATCACAGGGGTTAACACACCTGGATGTGATGAGAATAGTAAGAAACTTATAATGTTTTGATGTATCTGTTGTCATATGTTGCTGCAAAGATCTAGTTTTTCAAGTCTATCATCACAAGAGATGCCAAGTTTTGTTTCTTTGCTGCTGATGTTTGATGTCAATCCTCTAGTATGCTGTGTTTGAAGATCTATCTAGGAATCTTGAACTTAACCCAGGTCAAATTCAAGATTAGGGGAGGATTGTTGGGAATTATGGAAAGCTGCTGAATAGAAGCTGCTGAGACATTCTGCAGATGGTTTCTGCTGAATAGTTTCTGCTGAAGAATAGAAGCTGCGGATATAGTTAATCCATAGAAGATAGAGTTTAGTTTATATTAGGACAAGATATATAGAATATCTTTCATAGTTTTATGTTGATTTGTTTCTTGTAAGAAGGGCTAGGGTTACTTGTAGTATAAAAGGAACCCTTGGCTAATGAATTATACACGCTTTTCTAAAACATTCTTAGTGAGAATAAACGATCCATAGAGGATCAAAGCTTTGTTAGTATCTCAGTGTTGCTTGTGTTTGTTTCCGCTTTAGAATACAAGTGATAGAGTCTCTCTATTAGTGTACTTGTGATTACATAAGTATTACTAACGATCTTTACAAGGCTCATAGATCTATCCAGGTCTAGGTTTCAACAACAAGTTTTACGTTAAAACGAGACACAAATATTTGACCACTGTGTAGTATTTTGACTTTCTGACGAGTTTAACTTTGAAATGATTATTTTTAAGTATTTTTAAATGAAAGTAGACTCAATTACCTTTAAAACGCCGGGTGGCACGACTTCTACGGAGTTACGGTTAATTTTATATGATTTTTCAAAGTTTCTAAAAATCTGTCGAATCAGACAGGCGGACCCCTTAATTTTAAGGGGGCCACCCAGTATTTAAGGGGGCCGCCCAGACAATTAAGGGGGCCGCCCGTCTGGTACTCAAAATTTTATTTTATTGTAAAAAATTGTTTTCTGACTTTGCGGAAAGATGTGTAACTTCCTGATTTTTGATATCGAACATATAACACTTATTTTAAGCATAATATTATTTCGAGCTAGTATAATTAGTGTATATAACATCAAAACTAATACAAGTTAATCAACAAAACACTTTTCATATTTAATACTCCTTAATAGATAATTTGATACATGGATCGTACTCAATTTTTAAAACCATTTGTTTTGAAAATTAGAGCGACGTGGCTCTTGATACCAATTGTTGAAAACTAGAAGGGGGGGTTGAATAGTTTTCCCCTCTTTTTCGTTTTATAAAAAGTTTGTTTGAAAAACCTTCAATTAGAGTTTATTATGAAAACAATATATAATCAATATGATTAATTATATATTTGTACTTTTGAGTTTGTTTTCAAAACTTAGTTTTGTGAATAAAGCTTTGGTTGATCTTTATGTGAATATGTTTTCCTTTTGAAATCTTAAAAACGTTTTGTATCAAATCATCTATTAAGTTAAACTCAATATGAGGAGTGTGAATAATAATGTTGTCGATCATATCATATAATTATGCACATCATCACAATATTATCTTGCAACTATAACACAATCAATCATTATGACAATATAAGCC
Source organism: Artemisia annua (assembly GCA_014162995.1). NCBI lineage: Eukaryota > Viridiplantae > Streptophyta > Magnoliopsida > Asterales > Asteraceae > Artemisia > Artemisia annua. Next base: position 34,837 of record LBNU01000484.1, read on the forward strand.
ACACCCAACACATATATGCAAGCATAGATATAAAGCGATAAATGCAAGAGTAAATGCAAAGAAATAAGAGAAAGAAGATGCAAACCGGACACGATGATTTATAGTGGTTCGGCTACAAGGTCTCCTTCCTTGTCCTACTCCACCCCCCGAGTCACCTACTCGAGAGTTTTCTTCACTACTCAACAAGCTCCCTTTTGGTGGAGAAAACCTTACACAACGTCGCTTACACCGGCTTAACGACACAAAGCTAAATGTCGGGTTCTAATAGTAGCTAGAACCAATCTCACAACACAACACAACGTTGCTTACATTATTTAACGACACTAAGCTAAATGTCGGNAATTATGCACATCATCACAATATTATCTTGCAACTATAACACAATCAATCATTATGACAATATAAGCAACACCCAACACATATATGCAAGTATAGATATAAAGCGATAAATGCAAGAGTAAATGTAAAGAGATAAGAGAAAGAAGATGCAAACCGGACACGATGATTTATAGTGGTTCGGCTACAAGGTCTCCTTCCTTGTCCTACTCCACTCCCCGAGTCACCTACTCGAGAGTTTTCTTCACTACTCAACAAGCTCCCTTTTGGCGGAGAAAACCTTACACAACGTCGCTTACACCGGCTTAACGACACAAAGCTAAATGTCGGGTTCCAATAGTAGCTAGAACCAATCTCACAACACAACACAACGTTGCTTACATTATTTAACGACACTAAGCTAAATGTCGGGTTCTAATGGTAGCTAGAACCAATCTCACAACACAACACGACTTCTCTTCTTCACAACACAACACAACTTCTTCTTCTTCACAACACAACACAACTTCTTCTTCACAACACAACTTCTTCACAACTTCACGACTTCTTCACAACTTCACGACTTCATGACTCCTTCACGACTTCACGACTTCACAACTTCACAACATCTTCACTACTTCACAACTTCATGACTTCTTCATTACTTCACACCTTCATGACTTCTTCACTACTTCACATCTTCATGACTTCATGACTCACTACTAAGTAAGATCATCTTGATCTACTTATTACATATACTTACACAACTTGTTTCTACATCTTCACATCAATACTAACTAGACTCTAATACTTCTTTGACTTGATGATAAGAAGTATTCTTCTCTTGCACTTTGAATGGTAGAGGATTGGATCACTTGAAACAAAAATTAATAATCTTATGATCAAAGGGTTTTAGAAGATGTTTAGAGAGATTTAGATCTGAAAATTTTCGTTCAAAGGTTGGGAAAAATACCAGAATTAAGGTGGTATTTATAGGGGAAAATTTCTGACATTTTCTGACAGGGGAGCGTGGCCGGTCCCCATAATTGTGGCTGGCCCCCTTAAAATTAAGTGGGCCGCCCTTATAATTAAGGGGGCCGCCCTGTCGAAAACGGTAGTTTTTCTTGTCTTTTGTGGGGAAGGTTTATCTAGTGAAATTTTAACTGTTTTTGGTTAAAAATTTGAATTCATATATTTATTATGAATTAAACATTTTCCTTTATATACCAAAAGTGTTTTTAAAAATATATAAAATATTTATAGCATTTTATAACATTTTCTTTTAATTAAAATACTTCCCTTTAATTACCAAAAGTGTTTTCTAAAATATATAAAATGTTTATAACATTTTATAAAATTTGTAATGTCTAAATAAAAATCCCTTTGATCATTAAATGTATTAGATATTTGTTTATACATACCTTAAGTGATTGTTGAATCATACTCGAGACGTTGAGATGTCGAGAGACGTTGGGGTATGAATGCATAGATGATTTGTGATCACAAGTAACTTAAACACTTTACGTTATGTGTTGTAACTTACATCTTTGTCATCATCAAAACATGAAGAGGATGTTTAGATTAAATATCATAATTTAAATATCGTAATATTTATGCCAACAATCTCCCCCTTTTTGATGATGACAAACTATGTAAACTATAACTCATAATGAAATGCATAAGTTACTTGTTTACACTTCTTCTCCCCCTTTTGTCGAAGCAAAAAGGTGGACTCCTAGACGAGACTTCTACTATACTTCAATCCTTGAGATAGAATATATAAGGCGAGCTTGCGTCATCGTTAGTGAAGTCTTGACTATTGCCAATGCTCCCCCTTGGTGTATGCTCAAAACTAGTTTTGGCTACCAAAGAATCGAGCGAAAAATAATCCTACAAAACAGAGTTAGGAGAAAAAGAATGCATATATACATAATGATGATAGATATATGCATGGCACATATTGGGGAATAAGATATGGATGTCTAAGATATATGGACTNGTCGAAAACGGCAGTTTTTCTTGTCTTTTGTGGGGAAGGTTTATCTAGTGAAATTTTAACTGTTTTTGGTTAAAAATTTGAATTCATATATTTATTATGAATTAAACATTTTCCTTTATATACCAAAAATGTTTTTCAAAATATATAAAATATTTATAGCATTTTATAACATTTTCTTTTAACTAAAATACTTCCCTTTAATTACCAAAAGTGTTTTCTAAAATATATAAAATGTTTATAACATTTTATAAAATTTGTAATGTCTAAATAAAAATCCCTTTGATCATAAAATGTATTAGACATTTGTTTATACATACCTTAAGTGATTGTTGAATCATACTCGAGACATTGAGATGTCGAGAGACGTTGGCGTATGAATGCATAGATGATTTATGATCACAAGTAACTTAAACACTTTACGTTATGTGTTGTAACTTACATCTTTGTCATCATCAAAACATGAAGAGGATGTTTATATTAAATATCGTAATATAAATATCGTAATATTTATGCCAACAAACCTTTTTACACTTGTTTTGATGATGTTTTATACTTAGTAAAATTTCAAGTCAATCCTAAGAACCAATTGTACCTTATGTTTCATCGTGACATTTGTTAAGTTAAGGTTAACTAATTAGTAATATTTTCAAGGGTCGAAAGATTTGGTATTACTCAACTAGTTATAATCATGTCTATGAATGATTGTTTTCCACCATAATTATTCTTAACTCAACAAAGAAACAAGAAGTATGATTGTAATAAGAATGCTTTTATAACATCAAATCGGATTGTTTGTAAAACTATAGTTGGATGAAGGTTTAGATTTTATAAACAATTGTAACCTTTTTGTCTATGAAAAGGATACCTTTTGTAATGACCATTTCCTAAGAGTATTTGATCTTTAATAAGAGTTTATTCTTGTGTTTAAGGGAACCATACCTTATGAACCTTGGATAGATCTTGAATTGATTGGATTACACTTAAAGCTTGTTTTTATGAACTAAAATCTTGGCCAGGTTTAACTTGTAGAAACAATAGATTAGATCACCATCTAATTATCACAACCAACATGTTCTCAAGAGTTATCACAATCACATGTGTCATTAAGTAGAAAACTAGTCTAAACAAGTGTAGTTTTTAAATTATTGAATTTGCTTATTATCTTATTTGCTTACGTTTAAGAGAATTACCTATAGACTAATATTAGATTCACTCACAAATCCCTGCGAACGATCCCGACTTACCATCATATCTTGCTATAACGGACGAGTACACTTGCTCGTATGTGTTGTTTCTAGATTCGGTAATTCACCTTTATAAATTTAAAACTGGCACTAACAAATAGCACATCAAGTTTTTGGCGCCGCTGCAGGGGATTTTGATTGTGTTTTCTTTTTAGTTNAAAAAAATCTTCACAGAAACTTTCAGCCGATCGGTTTAGTGTCCAACCGATTCGGTTCCTTTTTTTATTTTACCGAGAGTTTCAGCCGATCGGTTTGCAATCCAACCGATTCGGTTGCATTTTTCTGTTTTCGTAATTTTTATTTTTCGTAGTTCTTTTGTTTAGGTACTTGCCTCGATTCTTTTGGTAGTTGTATGAGCACTCGTTCTACTACTAAAAAGCTTAGTTCACCTTTATCTAATCCTGAAAGTTTGTTTCGTAAGAAGAGATCTTCATCTATTCTTAATTGGTTTGATAATCTTTTCGACGAACATCCCATTTCCAATCTTTTTGAACCAATACCCATTCCCATGGCTGACGATCAACCATTTGGCCGCAAATCGCACCGTAGCACCCACTCCTGGATCTGCTATTGTTGTTGCCAACCTTGGTGAAAACTTTACCGTTAAAGGTCAACATCTTTCTGTGATCAAAGACCGTCAATTTGATGGCCGCTCGCGGGCCAATCCGCATAAACACAATGCCGAATTCATTGAAATTTCTGGCATGTTCCATTATGGAGACACCAATGTCGATGCTATTAAGCTCAAACTCTTTCCATCATCACTTGCTGGAGATGCCAAAGTGTGGTATAACAAATTAACCCCCGGAACTATCAATACTTGGGAGGAGATGAGTCAAGCTTTTGTAAGCCGATTCTTTCCACCTGCCATGTTTGATAGATTAATGGGAGAAATCCGTGCTTTCACCCAAAATCCTAATGAATCTCTTGTTGAAGCTTGGCTTCGCATGAAAGATTTACTTCGAAGTTGTCATGGTCATAATTTAGGAAAAGGAACGATAATCCAAATCTTTTATCATGGTCTTGGTGATTCATCCTAAGAAATCCTTGATCTGTTTTTTGTGATTCTTTTGAAATCTGTCTTTCCAATCTCGATAAAATGCTTGAGAGATGTGAAGCCACACATCTAGTTCTTAATTGGGAAAAATGCCATTTCATGGTTACTGAAGGAATTGTGTTGGGACACAAAATATCTAGTTCAGGAATGGAAGTAGACAAGGCAAAAATTGATGTTATCGCCAAATTACCGCCACCAACTAACGTTAAAACCGTTAGAAGTTTTCTAGGACATGCCGGTTTTTACCGCCGTTTTATCAAAGATTTTTCGAAAATATCACGTCCTATGACTAGACTTTTAGAAAAAGATTCTGTTTTTGATTTCAATGTTGACTGCATCAAAGCTTTCGAAACATTGAAGAGTCAACTGACTAGTGTCCCAATCATGGTTGCACCTAATTGGTCACTACCATTTGAACGCATGTGTGATGCAAGCGATTTCGCTGTTGGAGCTGTTTTGGGACAACGTGAAGGAAAACATTTCCGTCCTATATACTTTGCTAGTAAAACACTCAATAGTGCTCAACAAAACTACACGGTCACAGAGAAAGAATTATTAGCCGTAGTTTTTGCATTCGACAAATTCAGATCTTATCTCGTGCTTTCAAAAACGATAGTTTTTACAGATCATTCCGCACTCAAATATCTGTTTACCAAACAAGATGCAAAACTGCGTCTTATCAGATGGATTTTACTACTCCAAGAGTTTGATATCGAAATAAAAGATAAGAAAGGAGCAGAAAATCTTGCAGCCGCTCATTTGTCACGTCTAGAGAATCCGAATTTGGAAGAATTAAAAGAAAATGAAATTAACGATTATTTTCCAGATGAAACTCTCATGATGATTGATGATGAAGATGATAGTGACATACCATGGTTTGCAGATTATGCAAATTATCTTGTAGGAGATATTCTTAAAAAAGGAATGAGTCACTACCAACGGAGTAAGTTCTTTTCGGAGATAAAACACTACTATTGGGAGAAACCTTACCTTTTCAAAATGTGCAAGGATGGAATGATTCGAAGATGTGTTTCGGGTTCCAAAACAAGAAAAATTCTTGATGAATGTCATCATGGCCCAACTGGGGGACTTTATGGTCCTTCCACTATAGCTAGAAAAGTTTTCGAAGCTGGATTCTATTGGCCTACAATTTTCAAAGAAGCATACACTCTCGTTCAAAACTGCGATGCGTGCCAAAAATCCGGTAACCTTTCTCGTAGAGACGAAATGCCTCAAAAGAGCATTCAAGTCTGCGAAATATCCGATGTTTGGGGAATTGATTTTATGGGACCCTTCCCTAAATCACACAAATACAAATATATCCTCGTTGCAATCGATTATGTTTCCAAATGGGTAGAGGCTGAAGCTCTTCCTACTAACGATGCACGAGTTGTTGTCAACTTTCTCAAAAAGCTTTTCGCTCGCTATGGAATTCCTAAAGCTTTAATAAGTGATAGAGGATCCCATTTCTACAATAAACAAATGGAGAAAGTAATGAAACGATATGGAGTTCATCATCGTTTTGCTACAGCTTATCATCCACAAACAAGTAGTGGTCAAGTCAAAAATACCAATAGAGCTATAAAAAGGATACTTGAAAAAACGGTTAAAGACAATCCTGTCGTTTGGTCGAGGAAATTAGATGACGCTCTATAGGCATTTCGTACAGCTTATAAGACACCAATTGGTACAACACCGTACAGAATCTTGTATGGAAAAACATGTCATTTGCCGTTCGAACTCGAACACCGTGCTTATTGGGCATTGAGAAGCTGTAATCCTGATCTGAAAATAGCTGGAGAAAAGAGATTTTTGCAATTGCATGAACTTGACGAGTTAAGACTTCAAGCCTATGAAAACTCCAGTCTATACAAAGCAAGAACCAAAGCTTACCACGACAGAAAGCTAAGAATTCGTAAACAATTCAAAGCTGGAGATAAAGTTCTGTTATTCAACATGAAATATAAGTTTAAAGCTCCAAAACTCAAACCAAAATGGTTCAGACCATATATAGTGAAACATGGATTTCCATCAGGATATGTTGAACTTTATGACAAACATGTTGGAAGTTTCATTGTCAATGGACATCGAATTAAACTCTATTATGATAAAGAGCAATTAAACTTGATTTCTAACGAAAAAATTTCGTCCGAATCTGAATATGAAGCTATCACATTCATGGCTCCACACAAGGGAATGGTCCCTTTGGCACACAATACTGGTTTTATCTATGATGCTCTCCCTAAAGCATGGGAAAAAGTTACGTTGGAAAATATAGATGAAACAGGAGAAGGAATTGTGGTAGGAAATGTAGTGTATATTCCTAAAAGGAAGCGTAACACTGCACCTGCATAATCTGTTCGAAGTTTGAGTCCGGCTGAGGACTCGTTAATAAAACAAGCGCTTCTCGGGAGGCAACCCATGTGTTTATTTTAATGTTAATTTTCAGTGATTATACCCCAAAGTTTTACCACTTGGTCAAACTTAAGTGTGGGGGTGTGCCACTATTTTGAATAAAATTGCAATGCTTTTTGTTTGTTTGTTTTTTCTAATAATACAGGTGTTGATTGCATGGAATAAACGATTGGACAGAAGCATGAAAGCTGATATCATGGTTTTATTTCTCATTCCCCTACTTTCAACTTTTTAGTTCATCTATCACATTGAGGACAATGTTTAACTTAAGTGTGGGGGGGGGGGGTAAGTAGGAAAATAAGAAAATTTAAATTCTGTTTGTCCCTATAATCCAGTTGTTTTCACGCTTTTAGGAGTAATTTATTAGAATAAACGGATCTATCCACTGGAAATCAGTAATTTTGAAAGAATTGAGATGTGTTCCGATTAATATTGCAATCCACTTTTGGATCGATTACATTTGGTTGCACACATTGTAACCCTTTCCACCAAAATTGTGAGGATTTGAGCCTGTTTCTTATATAGCATATATCTTTTATGCTTAAATTTTTTGTTATGAGTGTACCGGTGATTTTATTTATTCTAGAACTTGTGCTTGTAAATCATTACGAGACCGTTGTGAGATTACACTTTTGTAATATAAGGATACATACGTGATAAGAGGCAACCTTAGGATTTTTAAACCAAATAGCCTTCTTTATTGATTTTTAGCTAGTCACATTGATTAGTTAAACCCCAATTTTTAAACCCTTTTGTTAGCGTTCATCTTTAACGCTAGATACCCTTAGTTACACCTTCTGAGCCTTTTCCTTTCTTATTAAAACAACAAAAATACAAAAAGATTTTACACTTTTTAGCCTAGCCTTACCCCTTATTCAAGTCTTGGTGAGTTGTTAGCTTTGTGAAGAAGTATATTTTGAATCATGAAGGAAGAATGGAGAAAGTGGAAATTCAAGAATCAAAGATTTAAGCAAGTAAAGTATAGTCATCGCAATACGTATGATGATAAGTGTTTCTAAGTGTCATGAGTTTGTTATATATATATATATATATATATATATATATATATATATATATATATATATATATATATATATATATATATATATATATATATATATATATATATATATATATATATACATATGTTGTTAGTTTGATATGTAAAGTGTTATGTATAGCAATAAAGCTATAAAATAAAGCATTGATCGAGAAAGAATGAAGTTCCCAAAGGCTACAAGGTTATGATTCAAGGGGGAGAAGCTAATGACATCTGACTATAGACTTGGACTAGTTTGTATATTCTTAATCGTCACTTACCCAAAATATTCCCATGTCTTATTCCTACCCTTTTGACTTAGTGTAATTACTAAGTGTGTTGACATGTAGTGACCATCCGAGTTCTTGAAGAATGAGATAACGTGCCAGCGATCTAAGGATCATCCTTAGTGACCATCCGTTATTTAGTGAATCAAAGATTCTTGCCAGCGATCTATTATGTTGGACACAAGGTATTTGCATTTAAGTTAATTAACCCTTTTTAGCCTAAACGTTACAACCCGAATAAAAGACCTCTTTGATATGTAAACTTGGTGCTTACGCCATTGCGGTGTAGTTTTGTTTCTGGTACAAGCTTATGGTAATAATTAGATCATGACTGAGCAATGAGTGTGATTTATCATATACGCTACCCCATACATGAGTGTTATGAGTGAATTATATCTTATTCTTCTTTCGTGAGGTGTTTAGAAGTGTTAATCGAGCAAGAAAATCATTGGGTATTGTCAAACATCTCAATATTTCATTTATAAAAGCTTAACGCAGATGGTCTAACTTGTACTTGTATAAGGAGGATATCCATCACAATTTTTAGAAATCACTTTCGTTTACCATGTGGATATTTAGTTTTCTTCTAGATTTACTTGAGGACAAGCAAAGTTTAAGTGTGGGGGATTTGATAACGCTCAAAGTTAACATGTTTTTAGAAGCGTTATTAGTGTTTTTATGCATGTTATTTGGTTACTTTTATATGCTTTTGCAACTAAATCGTATCAAAGTATGTTTTTGTAGCATATGTAGCCAAATGTAGGAAAAACGAGGAAAAAGTGAAGAAAATGGAGCACATGCGATTACACAAAGATTCCCAAGTTCAAAGTCCAATTTGTGAAGTAATTCATAAGGAGAAACCTAAGTTTGGTCATTTCAAAGTTCCAAGTTCAGAGTTAACCAAGTGTGGATAGTGCATGAAGAAATACACAACGAAGTTCAAAGTCCAAAACCATTCAGAGATCACCAACCGATCGGTTGGTAGTCAGCCGATCGGTTGGCCATAAAAACCACTTCCAGCCGATCGGTTGCAACCCGCAACCAATTCGGTTAGAAGTTCTGCATAAGAATATAACTTTTTGTGCACGAATCTTGGTCTTTTGTCTCAGAGTTCTAGGCCCTTCTTAGTGTCTTGTTGTCCAAGCTCTAGCATTTATGTTCCTATTGATTGCTAGGAGTATTTCACAAGCCTAAAAAGGACTTCTAGAGGACACAATTCATAACAACAATTGAAGGAGACATTTACTCTCATTACTACTCTCAATTATTATCATCACCAAGCTCTCAAGAAGGCAAAATTCGTGCAGAAAGAACCAGTAGCATTTGGAGAACCAAGGAAGCAACATTTGGAGGCCAAAATCTCAAAGAACCATAACCAATACTTAGGTTATCAAGCAGTTATCAATTTCAAAGCATTGTAAGACTTATAACCATGGATTCTAATGTTAAATATTCTGAGTTTATTTACATATTTGTCATGAGTAGCTAGTAACCTTTTTACACTTGTTTTGATGATGTTTTATACTTAGTAATGTGGTGATTGTGATAACATGTTTTAATTCAATTTCAAGTCAATCCTAAGAACCAATTGTACCTTATGTTTCATCGTGACATTTGTTAAGTTAAGGTTAACTAATTAGTAATATTTTCAAGGGTCGAAAGATTTGGTATTACTCAACTATTTATAATCATTTTTCTATGAATGATTGTTTTCCACCATAATTATTCTTAACTCAACAAAGAAACAAGAAGTATGATTGTAATTAGAATGCTTTTATAACATCAAATCGGATTGTTTGTAAAACTCTAGTTGGACGAAGGTTTAGATTTTATAAACAATTGTAACCTTTTTGTCTATGAAAAGGATACCTTTTGTAAAGACCATTTCCTAAGAGTATTTGATCTTTAATAAGAGTTTATTCTTGTGTTTAAGGGAACCATACCTTATGAACCTTGGATAGATCTTGAATTGATTGGTTTACACATAAAGCTTGTTTTTATGAACTAAAATCTTGGCCAGGTTTAACTTGTAGAAACAATAGATTAGATCACCATCTAATTATCACAACCAACATGTTCCCAAGAGTTATCACAATCACATGTGTCATTAAGTAGAAAACTAGTCTAAACAAGTGTAGTTTTTAAATTATTGAATTTGCTTATTATCTTATTTGCTTACGTTTAAGAAAATTACTTATAGACTAATATTAGATTCACTCACAAATCCTTGCGAACGATCCCAACTTACCATCATATCTTGCTATAACGGACGAGTACACTTGCTCGTATGTGTTGTTTCTAGATTCGGTAATTCACCTTTATAAATTTAAAACTTGCACTAATAAATAGCACATCATGGCTCCATAAAGTCGATGCCCCATACGTCAAAGATTTCACAAACTTGAATTGCATTCTGTGGCATTTCATTCTTTTGTAAAGTATTCTCGTGACGTTGACAAGCGTCACAGGATTTGACCAATTCCTGGGCATCCTTACAAATCGTGGGCCAGTAGAAACCGGAATCAAACACCTTTTTGGCTGTGTAGTTTGGATTATGGTGGCCCCCCGTGGGACCGGCATGGCAAGCCTTGAGAATTTCAGTGGCTTCCTGACCATAAACACACCGCCGGATGACTTGATCGGCATAGATTTTGAATAGCTAAGGGTCGTCCCAGAAGTAATGTTTAACATCCTTGAAGAACTTATTCTTCTGTTGGGACGACATCCCTTTCACTACAAAGTTACCCGCATGGTAATTTGCAAAATCGGCAAACCATGGGGTAGTAGAATCTCCACGAAAAGCAACCGCATTTAGTGTCTCGAGAGGAAATGTTTCATTTATTTCCTTTCTCTTGAGAACATCTTGGTATGGGTTCTCTAATCGGGACAGATGATCGGCAGCTAGGTTCTCAGCTCCTTTTTTATCATGTATAATGATATCAAATTCTTGTAGGAGGAGAACCCAATGAAGCAATCTCGGCTTTGCGTCTTGTTTTGCAAAGAGGTATTTTAAAGCCGAGTGGTCCGTATACACTACACATTTNTGGGACGACATCCCTTTCACTACAAAGTTACCCGCATGGTAATTTGCAAAATCGGAAAACCATGGGGTAGTAGAATCTCCACGAAAAGCAACCGCATTTAGTGTCTCGAGAGGAAATGTTTCATTTATTTCCTTTCTCTTGAGAACATCTTGGTATGGGTTCTCTAATCGGGACAGATGATCGGCAGCTAGGTTCTCAGCTCCTTTTTTATCATGTATAATGATATCAAATTCTTGTAGGAGGAGAACCCAATGAAGCAATCTCGGCTTTGCGTCTTGTTTTGCAAAGAGGTATTTTAAAGCCGAGTGGTCCGTATACACTACACATTTTGTCAACATCAAGTATGACCGAAACTTTTCAAAGGCATACACCACTGCTAATAGTTCTTTTTCAGTTGTGGTGTAATGACTTTGAGCCTCGGTCATTGTTTTGCTCGCATAGTGTATTGGCTGAAAGTGTTTGGATTTGCGTTGCCCCAAGACTGCACCGATAGCAAAATCACTTGCATCGCACATGAGTTCAAATGGCAAGTCCCAATCGGGGGCAACAAGAATCGGTGCTTCGGTAAGCTTTTTCTTTAATGTTTCAAAAGCTTCGATGCACTCGGGTGAGAAGATAAAAGGAGCATCCTTCTTGAGGAGATGGGTCATAGGCCGGGCGATTTTGGAAAAATCTTGAATAAATCTACGATAAAAACCGGCATGACCCAAAAAGCTCCTAACACCCTTGACGGTAGTGGGATGAGGTAATTTGGCAATGACATCAACCTTAGCTTTGTCAACCTCAATCCCTTTCTTGGAAATCTTATGGCCGAGGACAATGCCCTCTTTGACCATAAAGTGACTCTTCTCCCAGTTTAGACAGAGATTGGTATCTTCACACCGTTTTAACATAGTGTCCAAATGGGAGAGACATGTCTGAAAGGAATCCCCAATGACCGAGAAATCATCCATGAAGACTGTTGGGAATAAAGCTAACAGTTACCACTGATAGGCTTGTGGAAGACACTGCTGAAGAATGCACTAGCAGTGGAAACTCATTACCACTGCTAGTACATATTATTACCACTGCTTACTAGATAACTGTTATGTATTCATGTATAGATAAGTATAGAATAGATCTTGTGAATATTCTATTTAGATAGCATTATACTTATCTTGTAAAGGACTCCTTGTGCTATAAAAGGAGATCCTAGGTCATGATCATAGGTACGAATTATTCTAGAAAGCTTCAAGGTGTAACCCTAGTGATAGCTAAGATCACTCGTATTATTATCATTAATAATATTGGAGCTTTGTGTTACATACAATTATACTCACTCACAATACATCATATAAACTGTCTTCTAAGTGTTGTTAAGTAAATTCCGCGTGCTTAAATATATTACTAAAGTATCAACAAACACAAGGTGTGTGGTGTTTAGATCCATCAAGTGGTATCAGAGACAGGTTCTGATACTTTGATTTAGAAGATCCAAGAAGAAGCTTAACTCACTCACTCAAAGATGGAGATGGAAAACAATCATCAAAATTGTTCCAAGACTTCCCAAACTCAAACTTAATGAGTTTGAGATGTGGAGGATCATGATAGAGCAATATTTCTCATGTCAGACTATGCTTGTGGGAAGTCATCTTAAATGGTGATTCCTTCAACCTCAATCAAAGACTGAGAAGATTGGAGATAAAGATGTTACAACAATTTCTGTGCCTACTACAACAGATGAGAGGACCCAAAGAAAGAATGATCTGAAAGCCAGAAGTTCATTGCTTATGACTTCCTTCCACAAATATCAAATAATAGCATTCACAAAGTTCAAAACTGCAAAAGAACTTTTTGAAAGATATGTTCAGTGTTTGGTGGCCATAGATGCTACTAAGAAGACACAGAAGACATTGTTGAAAGTCGAAAAGCTATGAAATTTCTCTGCTTCAAGCAATAACTCTCTTGACAGCATATTACCAAACTACAAGACAATTGGTTACTCAATTGGACTCAGTGTTTGGAATTGAGGTGGAAGGGAAGACCCCTCAACTTGAATTTCTAAGAAGTTTTGCCTGCTAAGTTTCCACACAAAATGTTACAGTTTGGGAAAACAAACCTGAATTGAATCTATGAAGCTCAATGACCTGATATAATAATTCAAGCTATTGAGCAAAGGTTAAAGAAGCAGGAAAGCTAGGTTCAAGTTCAAGTAGCTTTGGCATTGATGTCAAACTTCATTGACACTGATGA